>CM069457.1:17406647-17443669 GCA_035610835.1 Ophiura sarsii | reverse complement strand
AAAATAGACATCGCGCGCATTAGTTTCACTGTTTATTTATTATTTATGCTTAACAAGATAACTTCAAGAACTTTTTTCTAAACCTTTATTTTTACAATAGCCAATTTTTTTGCGCTCCGCGCCAATTATTTTTATACTACTTTGTTATTTGACGTTTTTGGCGCGTTACGCGTAAATTAGTTTCACTTTTTAATTATCAGTCAAGCTCAGTGGCGTAGCCAGAGGGGGGGGGGGGGGGGGGGGGGCGAGGGGGCGACCGCCCCGCCCAATATTGACGTCGTGTCGGTTGAGATTGGCACTGTCGGTTCATTGGACCAGAGGAATCATGGAATTATGATGGTCAAAAGTAAACAGATCCCAAAAGGCAATATTCGTTGGTACAAGCTAGTAGGTAAGGCGTCTATCCAGCCCAATTTCCGATAGATCGATAATATCGATGACATCACCGATAGATCGATAATCGATAATATCGATGACGTCACTAATCGATAATCGATAGATCGATAGTATCGATGACGTCACGTGTCGATAGATGACGTCACTCGATAAGCGAAACGAGTCTGGGCACGTTCCCGGTCAATTCGCGGGCGTTCTTCTATGTAAGATATTGTATTATTACCCTTGAGCAAGTTCAAGGGGTCTATTGTATTATTAATAAACACGTTAAAGCACGTTGATACATGACACCATGATGAAGTCGTCCTAAAATAGATTTATTAGCACGTGATGTGATTGGTCTAACGTGATTGGTACAATACTTTTGAAGTTTCCGTATATACTGAAGTTGCGAGTACACATGTCATTTCACGACGCACAACAACTATATACGAGACTTTGTTGGATATGATGGCTAGAAGTAATAACTACGGTGTGGATGAAGCCGGTATTTGGGACGTGTCTCCGCGTTGGGGGTTAAACGAAAAGAGACCGTTTCAAGATTTGTTTGAAAGCAGACAAAGTACGCAAGATCGAAAGTGTGAAACTCTTGCAGGTTCTTCAACGGATTGCGCGTTAGTCATCGACTGCGTAAATAGCAATCAGATTGGTAGAGGTAGCGAGACAGTGACATCGGACGACTCTAATCAAGAAATAGACACGGAGGCAGAAGTACAGATATTGGCCGTGTTAGGGCCTGATAATTCTGACCGTGATGAAAGTCAAAGTCAAGGAGACGATATTCAGATATTAGATGTAACAGCGGCTAAAACGAACTATTTGCAGAGACTATTGACATACATAATAGGAGATGAATTGGAGCGTCAGTCGTCAGACTTGGTGAAGACAAAATGTGATGGGTGTATAATAGATCATCCTAGCCAGGTGCAACACGCGTGTGTAGTATTTGGGGAATGGTGGTACGACTCGATCTATGAGGAAGCACTATCTAGTATAGATCTAGGCTGGATAAAGGCTGTGTTCCTCCAGGCTGTAAGCACTGTACGTCGGCTTGATTCCGACCGAATTGACTTTGAACTCACGGCCTCAGAAACTCTTGCACTATGGGCGAACAAACAGTATCGGGACGGCGTTGGTGCTTCGGACGGTCCCGCATTGCTTCGGTCTTTTCGACATACAGATTCCTCGGCCGAAAACCCGTCCGAAGTTCCGTTTGTAACAGAAGCCAGGAAGCTAGTGAAGCTTCTGGAACAACGTTTCAATCTCAGATCTTCAAGAGACTAACAAATCAACCAGTCGTTTGCAGTGACGAAAAGGCGCTTAATATCGTGTTAGATTTCGCCGAAGAAATCAAGACTTCTCCGAACTATCAACTAATGAGCGATATGTCGTGGCTTATAGACGAGGGGGAAAAGTTTGAAGTTAGCTTTAAAAAGCTCGTGGAAATTGTCCTGGACAAAAGACAATCAAAGTCATCTACAGATCAGTGTACTGAAAATAGGGTGTTTTTTCGTACTCTTGTTTTGTACGTGTATGCGGCAGACCTATACCTTGCGCTGAGCAATGAGCAACACAAACGCGTTGTGGAAGAGACTGTAGAAACACAGACTTTAGATTGGATATTATTAATACGTCTAAAGGATATAGAAAAACGGAAAATGAAACTATGGAAGCGTGGGAGCGTTTGGTTAATGCTGATTACTGTTTCAATGTTTTCTATTAAATATATGTTCTAAAAAATAAATAAAAAAAGTATTATGCCTTTATATATTTGTGTCGTGTTAATATTATTTAAGGGTGTGTTGTATTAGAAAGTGGTTCATTATGTTGTTACAAGTATGGCAAAAAAGAATGTGGATAAAGTTCTCCGCTCTATTTATTATGACCCGTCCCATCCAGCGGCTTACAGTAACGCCCCTGTACTTTATAAAGCTAGCAAAGAACACGGTATTAAGAGGCTAGAGATTGAAAAGTGGTTGAAGAAACAAGACGTTTATACTCTACATAAACCCGCTAGGCGAAAGTTTAAAAGAAACAAGGTGGTTGTGTTTGGAATAAACAGCCAATGGCAGGCCGATCTTGTTGACTTATCCTCTCTGCAGAAATGGAACAAACAGTTCAAGTATTTATTGACGTGTATCGACGTATTTAGTAAGTACGCGTACGTAGTGCCTATAAAGTCAAAATCGGGAGACGTTTTAATCGCGGCTTTTAAGAAAATTACAAAAGGTGGTCAAAAACCTATTGCTCTGCAAACGGACAAAGGAACGGAATTCATCAATCGCCAGCTACAGAAATGGCTAAAAACTGAAAACATTGGATATTTTACCTCCAATAACGAAACAAAATGTAGTGTAGTGGAGCGTTTCAACCGAACTATTAAAACCAAAATGTGGAAACATTTTACGGCTAAAAATACTTCGAAGTACATCGACATGCTATCTTCACTCGTCAAGGCGTATAACAATGCCTACCATAGAAGTATAGGAAGACCTCCCGCAGACGTGAACATCTACAATCAGATGGAAGTAAAGCAACGCCTTTATGGGAAACCGGCTTCAAAAAAAGCCGAGTTCAAGTTTGATATTGGAACTAAAGTCAGAATAAGTAAAACCAAAATGACCTTTGAAAAAGGTTATCGTCCGAACTGGACCGGAGAAGTATTTGAAATAACCGAGAGATTAAATAGAATCCCGCCCGTGTATAGAATAAAAGATTATAGTGGGGAGCTACTGGAAGGAACATTTTATGAGACAGAACTCCAAGAAGTTACTAAGACAGACGCTGACTTGTACCAGGTGGACAAGATTCTAAAACGTAGAAAACTGAAGGGTAAAACCCAGTACTTTGTCTCTTGGAAAAATTATCCCGATAAATTCAACAGCTGGGTATCTGATATACAAGTAGGAAGTATATAGTTGTATACGGCGTTCACGCCTAGTGCATTCATTCACAAATCGTTTAGAAGTAAAGATCACAGTATCCTCAATATGTCCGTCTCGCAGTTTTACGTCACGTTGCCTAGCACCAGTTCTGCCAAATATTTTCCCGACAATAAACTTTCAACGTACACAACTCGATTACATACACCTTTGAGATTGAAAGGTGAATGGGAAGTTGCCTTGGTGGAGATAAATTACCCTAGAACGTGGTACAATGTTTCGGGAGATACCTGCAAAATTCTCTACAGAGAAAGACGCGAGAATGAGATGCGGTCAACGGCAATTCCACCGGGTTATTATGAAAGTGTTGAAGACATTCTGAAAGAGGTTAGGCGGGTAGTACCGGAAGACGTAAAAAGGGGGCTAGTTATGCACATAAAAACGCAATCCCGTAAATGTTTCATCAGTTGTTCCAATGGTTCTCGTATACAATTCAACGAGACTCTGTCCCGCGTACTCGGGTTTGAGGAAAATAAACCAATTTACACAGATGCCTACGGGTCTTTTCCAGTGGATATACATAGGGGTTTCTACACATTTTACGTCTACAGCGACATCGTGTCATCGCAGTATGTTGGTGACACGTTAGCCCCGCTCTTAAGGACCGTTGAGGCGGATCATTCCGTCGTTGGAGGTATGGTGTGTCGAAATTACAACAGTCCACACTATGTTCCGGTCAAATTAAGAGATATAGAAACTATAAGAATAGATTTAAGGCTCGACTCTGGGGTTTTATTGCCATTTGAGTCGGGGCAAGTCATATGTAAAGTACACTTTCGGGTAAAGAGGTCTCCCTATCTCGTATAAGATACTTATACAGCACGACACGCAACATGCTTTATAGAAGTCCTTACGTGTCGCCTCAAATTTATGAGAGATACTACGTTAATCAAGTAGGTTCGGGGATGCCTGTATACAGAGGGTCAACGAGTCAACAGAAAGGCTACGGACTTGGAGGATTGCTAGGTGGGCTTTTTAGATCGGTAATACCACTTCTGAAAAGATCGGCAATACCACTTCTGAAAAAAGGAGCTAAGTTTGTGGGTAAAGAAGCTTTGAAAGCAGGTGCGGATATCGCCCAAGATGTAATGAGCGGTCAAACTGTAAAAACGTCTGCCAAAAAGCGCCTTAAATCGGCAGGGCGTAATATAGGTACCAAAGCGCTGAACAAAATACAGAGAGGGAGCGGTTCCGCGTCTAGAAGAACCCCTAAAAGAGGTAAAAAGAGGAGTGGATCTGGGCAGAGTGGCATTTCAAGAGCTGTCAAGCAAAGGAGAAAGACGTACAAAGACATCTTCGGATAACCCAACATGGCTTTGATACATGATAAATCGTGTCATTGCACCTCTTCACAACTCGATCTATTCACGGTGCCACCATCGGACATTTCCGTAATATCGGGGTCTTGGGACGCTTACCACCCTATATCAAATCTTCTTGATGGTTCTCCTATTGAATTCAACGTTTCCGGTACACCCGAAGAATACGTAGATCTAGCACAGACCAAACTGCACGTTAAAGCTAAGATCGTAAGAGCCGATGGAACGGCTCTACAGGCAGGGGACAATGTAGCCCCAGTTAATTTGTTTCTACAGAGTATGTTTAGTCAGTGTGAAGTCTCACTTAATGAGAGACTTGTGTCACCCTCTAGTACCAACTATCCCTATAGGGCCTACATGGAAACACTATTAAACTACTCCAGAGAGGCTAAAGAGAGCCAACTTACGGCTTCCATGTTTTACAAGGACACGGCAGGCCAACATGATAATGCTGACGTCGACGCTGATCCGGGGAATGCAGGGTTAAAAAATAGACACCGATTTTCATCTCGTAGCAAAATTCTCGACATGACAGGTCCTTTACATGCGGACGTGTTCATGCAGGATCGATTGCTTCTCAGTGGAATTGATATCAAAGTAAAACTTACCCCCAGCAAACCAGAATTTAGTCTCATGTCTGCAGAGGCCAACGCTGACTATAAGGTGGTCATAACGCACGCCGCGCTTCTCGTGCGAAGGGTACGCGTAAACCCTAGTATTGCATTAGGACACGCCAAAGCTCTCGAACACGGGCCAGCTTTGTACCCGCTGACACGCTCGGAGATCAAAGCTTTCTCAGTACCTGCAGGGTCTATGGCTATATCGAAAGATTCCCTGTTTCTGGGACAGCTGCCACATCGACTGGTTATAACCTGCGTCGACGCCAACAGTTTCAATGGTGTGTACGGTAAATCACCCTTCAACTTCAAACATCGTAACATGAATATGTTAAGCCTCACCCTAGACGGTGTGCAGGTACCCAACACACAACCTTTGACCCCTAAATTTACCGAACACACCGGCCAGTCATACTCTTTGGCATACCAGACCCTCTTTACGGGATTGAATAAAATGTATAAGGATACCGGTAACTTTATCAGTCTAGAGGAGTTCTCAAAGGGATACAGTATACTGTTATGACCTGTCTCCAGACTTGAATATAGGGGATCATCTGAATTTAGTCAAGAAAGGTAATCTACGCATGGAATTCCGATGGGCTAACGCGCTTACAGAAACCGTCATGATATTGGTGTACGCCGAATATCAAAATATTTTGGAGATTGACAGGAGCAGAAACGTCATATTTGACTATTCGATCTAAGGGAGAAGATAACATGGACAGTCAACAGCTGCGAGCTATTATGAAGAGAGATCGCCACGGGCAAACATTTTTCAGAGGCGTGTACGCCGCAGATCAGATACTAGACCAGAAAGCGAGAACATTACCTTGTGGATATATTTTAAATACGGACCCCCTCGTCAAAGAAGGGCGACACTGGGTGGCGATATTTATAGACGAGTATGGGAAGGGGGAATTCTTTTGTTCATACGGTATATCGCCTAATATGTACAATTTTGACAAATGGATCGCCAGAAATAGTTCTTCGTGGATTTTTAATTCAAAACGTATGCAGGGGGATACCTCTAGCGTATGCGGACATTATTGTATATTTTATCTGTTACATCGGTTTCGAAAAATCCCTCTCTCATCTTTGCAAGATATGTTTACAGCTGATTATGCATCGAACGATACTTTAGTGAATAATTTCATTAGTGAAAGATTTGATCTCGACATACCCCTTACCGATCCCGAATTTATCAAACGACAAATTGCTCGTGCCTTTCAACATTCTCACGTGAGTTAAGGTATATAGATGTATATGTTTTGCAAGATGAGAGAGGTATTTGTTCGGCCTATTTCGTAATTATAGCCCTAAGTATAGATCGTATATAGTTAAAACACGTAGAATAAATGCATGTAATTAAAAACACGTAAACAAAAATGTTGTTAAACTTGTCTCGTATAAAATACTATTTTATTCATGTCAATCGTATTGTTACATAAGTGGTGAAAATAAAACAATCGTACAAAAGAAAAATACATTTATACACGGTGTATGGAGTGTCTATTTACATTAATGCGTGCCTCCCCCTATATCAGTATTAAACCAACTCCTATTATACAATGTTATGCTATTTACCAACACGGTTTATATCTATACCTACATTATTCTTAGTACGCTATACAACATTACATGACAAAGAAAAAACACAAAGTATCAACAAAAACAACACAACTAAATTCTTCGCTGCAACTTCTATCGACTTATTCGTCGTATTTATAGTTAGTAAGATTCCCAATTAAAAAAAGCCTTGCCTTTAGGTCTGGAGAATGTCTTTTTGCTTTTAGAAATCCTAGAGAGGGATTGTCTTTCTCGATTTTTCGCTGGAGAAGAATGTTTCATGCCACGTAGAGTAGCTCTCCTTGCTTTATTTCTGATCAATCTCTCGGGTACGTTTAATCGTACCAAACCTTTCAAAAACTGTTCGGTGCCTTTAGGTTCAAAACCCTTATTTTCGATTAGAACATCATATAACAAATCAGAAATGTGTGTTCCTTTAATTACATGCCCGGAAACTAATAACTCCCCCTGGTCGTTGAAATCAAGTATACCTTTACTGTTTTTGATCAAATTTAAAAGAGTGTCGGCCTTTTTCTGATACACTATAGGAAAATTTGCCATTAATGTAGACGTATTTTTAGCCCCAGTGTCCTGAGGAGCTTGGTGTTGATCCAAATGTCCGTCGTCTGCGTCTTCAAGAGGCTGGTCATGTATAGCTCCATCGGGAGGTGGTTTTTCGTGTAACACTTTGAATGTCACGGGTCGTTTTGAAGAGTGGCTATAAAAAGCCATGTATCTTTGCAAAACTTGGTTATAAAGCTGTAACTTATCGTAGGGAGCCAAATCCGTCCTGTCTAAAATGTCTTTGAGTTCCAGGTCAAGTCGGGTTTTCGCTACCGTTTCCGAAGAAACTGTTCTGTCTTTAGACGTGGATAACGCGTCAGGATTGACGAGTATCATCTTTTGAGCGTTCTGCATGCTGTTACTTTAAAAGCAGTCCCGCCAATGTACCCAGTATAGGCTTTAATAGTAGAGGCAGAAATCCACCCTTTTGAACAAGTATTTGTTTTTTACGCTTGACGGGTGTCTTGCGGTCAGCTAAGTCTCTTAGAACCTTTCTGTGTCGACTCAAATGTTGCTTCTGAGTAGGTGTCAGATTTACGTTACCTTTTAAAACATTAAGGCAACATTCACATATACATTTTAAAAGATCTGGATTCACATTTTGCATTATTGCTTTCCGTTGCTTAGGCGTACAATGTGTCAAGACTTTAAGAAAGTCTGCGTGGTTCCTCACACTATGAGACATGATTAAAAAATGAAGATGCGACAAAACTGTCAAGCCTTTTATTTACGGTTAGACCCCGTTTTAGGAACGTATACAACCGTTGGCTGTTCTTCCGGAAATATTCTGGTTCTCAGTCTTAACTGTTCAACAGTGTCGGACTTTAGATCGATAAAAATATAACCGTATGGCTCTTTTGTGGCATCTTCGTAAGCTTCTCTCATGAATCGAACATTCCCTGGATACATTTGTTTTGCTAATGATATTACGACTGTTTTATCTCTCGGGTTCTTGAAAAGAACTATGTAATGAGCATTGAGACTAATAGTTCGGCTTTCTTTTCCCTGAAAAAATAGATTTTGGGTGATAAAAATAACGCTCAAGTTTCTGTGGTGAGAAGTTTTAGTAAATAAATTGCAAACGTTTTTATCTCCGGAACATTCTTGCATTAAATCATCTATAATACATAAATTTCGCGTATCAGCGTCAAACATATTACAGACATCTTCGGGGACGCCTTGAATAAACTCAATCGTAGGAAATATAGCCAAAATTTCTGTATATGTAGGCTGGTATTCCCCATAAAGCCAAACAATTCTTTCCGGAAAGCCCTCCTTTACGAGATTTGACCAATTTTTCAATAATTTAATCGTAAATTGTGTCTTTCCACAACCACTGCTACCGCTAATAATATAACTGCTAGGGTGAGAGAGTCTTGCATCCATGATGTCCGAGAGACTTTATTCAAATATACCTGATATTTATAAAACGTGAGAATAATATACATAGAAACAATAACATACATAATATAAGAAAGATAACATTTTCCATGGTTACATATTCGTAATAGTATAATGGGTTAAGTCAGAAAGTGAATGTAACGGTTGATAATGCTGCTGTGTTTTATTAATACCTTCCATCGTTCAGTGTTAAGACCTATATCCCCCTGAAACTACAAACGCGTAAGTACTTCCCGTGCCTAAAGCTACGGCACGCTCTTTCATATACGGCGTGGGCTTTATAGAGGGTTCAAATCCCCACGTGACTTGTTGAGATATGCGCGCGCCCGATACAACAGTTTTATTTATACTAGGGTACCATTAAAGCGTGGGTCATATAAGTCCGTCAAGTAATTAAAATTACTTCCCAAAGAGGAAGTAGCCTTATCAATTACAACAAGAGGAATGCCGAGATAAAACCCTGCAATTGTTAACACAAATAGTACAAAGACTATGACAATTTTATTTTGTTTTAGGTTCTGAAGAGAAATGGCGAGATTCAAACTTTGATCTCTCTCCCCAACTCTACCAAGTTGCTGCTCTGTCTCCATGATGTTCATCCTCCGGGCGCTAAATTTTAAATGATGCCCCCTTCAGAGATCCGGAGACTTAAATAATAATCACATATAAATTCTATTTGCGATAGCCATAGGGTAGTGTATCGTACCCGTTGGCTAGACGCACACGCTTAGTATACACGACTCTATAGTCTTTGTGCGTGTTTTTGTTTACTATGAGTTTGTTTTTTACATCCCTGGTTATTTTTCCCGGTAGGGACACCCTCACAGATTTCAACTCGGTATTTGGCTTTACCATTTCACGCAATGTGTCGAAATTGACTAATTTAACGGCATCGTGATTCAGAGTGATGCCACGACATTTCACGATTGTTTTACCGGTGTTAGTGGACAGGGCATAGTTTTTACACCCCCCGCTGACAAAGGTTTTAATCCACCCCCCATGGCTGGGATCGATCTCGTTTGTGAGCTCACCCAAATAATTACCTAAAGGGGGTAGGTATTCGCCTTCCTTATGTACAAAAACAACAGAGTCCGTGTCTACGTAGAGACAATTCCTACCTAACTTTTCCATAATGGAATACAATTTCAGTCTAGCCCAGGCTGTGGTAAAGGCGGCTATAATTACATTAGTTTTATAAGAGATATCTATATATTCTGATTTAGAGGTATATAATGAGCCTCGCATAAATGCTCATTGTGGAATATCAAATCCTCGACTATATACTTTCCGCTACCTAATAATTCTAGCACTCTAGCTGGGGAATTTGTGTACTCAGTTTTTGGCATATTTTCGGCCTGCCCGAACTTTCCCCATAGTGTATTTAAACAGAGTTTAGACACCGTCCTCAATCCCGGATTAACTTCGATATTCTTTTTGGCCATCTGTATTCCCTCGTGTTCAAAATATTGTTTTATATAAGAATCTTTCTCTTCCTCGCTTTCAACCCCCTGGGGCCACCCCGAGCTCTCTTGCTTTACTTTTAAAAATGTGTTGATATAATCCGCAAAAAGTCCACCCTCTTTTGTGCGCGTGTCATATTCAGTCGTTTCTTCAAAATGCCACACTTCGTGCATTTTTACAACTTTGTATCCCAAAGAAACGGCCTTTTTTAGTGCTTCGCTGACCCACACCCCCCTAAAAACTCTAGCTTTATCGGCGTGTCTACAGGGTGTTTGTTGCTCCGTGGAAGCGCATGTTTTACATAGGGCGAAAGTTAGTTTGCCGTTAGGCGCTCTCCAAGGTAAAAGGGGGATATACAAGTCGGTTGGTGGAAGGACGTCGCATTGAATTAAGCCGAAATAATTGTCTATATTGTCATCAAAATTTTCGTGTATAATGGTCGGCATACCGAGGGGGTATTTTGAATATTTATTTATATAGGGATACAATGAAGTAAAATCGTAATATAACATCTTTTCGCCCGTCTTAGCATTATGAAACAATTTAAAAGTACTGACCCTCCCACCGAAGAAAGCGTCACGTGGATTAAGAGGTGGTGCCGTACTGGCATCTTCAACAATTTTTCGGGCGTCTGATTTCTTATCCGCCAACTCCCTATCAAACACATGCTCCCACATTTCTATCACGGTTACGCCAGGAATAGCTTTTAGGGCCTCAATTTTCTTTAAAGTATTTTGAAGGAGAGTAGCCATGCTTTTTTGCGTTGCATTATGTCTATTTTGCCCTAGACACGGACAGCCGTGCCAAGCACACCCCTGATATTCGAAGATAGTTCTAGTTTCTGCGCACCAACCATCAACAAAGTAACCCCCAATTTTCATTTCACCCCCATTTCCCGCGTGTTTAATATGACAGTTACGTTTTACGCTCTCGTAGTGTAGCCATAGCAGCGCCTTTTTAGAATATTTCTTTTTAGGTTGATACCCTTCAGGAGGTATAAGGGGTATCGTCTTTTCAGTCAAGAATAAGGACCTGTATACAAGATTGCAGGCTGATGCTAATGTAACACTATGTTTAAAAGGATCGATACCCTTGTATGCGTCATAACTGGTTGACTTCATGAACAGCTCCCTAAATTTAACACACGCCTGCTGCAAAATTTCTACGTCTAATTTACAATATTCAAAAAGTTCCTTATCAAAATCAAAAACATGTCCCTTTCTGAGTTGCTCGCCGTGCCATTCTAAAAATTCAACGCGCGCTTTTGGCATCATTTTGTCGACCCCGTAGAATTCGGCGTCGGGAATAGGTCCTACATACCCGGCATTTTCAGGTATATTAAAATAATGCGGGAAAGTGCCTTTAGGGGCTGGAAGTTGAAACGCCGAAGTTAATTTGGATAGTGACATGGGTAGGAAACTCAAGGAATCGATAAAACGAATACAACTATTTTTTCTCGTCATGTATATCAATTTCCCCCCTCTCCTGATGATAGCATCGGGTTTACAACCATTCTTTATCATATGATTTAAAATAAAATATAGATCGTAGGATTGAGAATTGTGTGCTATGAGAGTTCTACGGAAATTAGGAGTTCTAAGTTCGTTGCCTACTTTATCACATTTAAATTGATTGGCCTGCGGTTGAAATAACCAGTCACAAAAATATTTGGCAGTATCTGGACCCTTAAAACACAACTCCCTTTTGTTTTCTGGTACTTTACAAAGACGGCACCCATCTATCTTTTCTTGCCTCTTTTCGGTATCTTTGGGCATATCTAAACAATTCGTGCATGTCCAACGCGCCACTAGCAAATTCGGTTTGTGAATACCTGTATCCTGTTCACATTCAAAATCGTAATATATGTATATTTCAGGGATGATCTCTTCCGGATCGGAGCCACCGTCCGGGAGGGACTCTTTTTCCATGAAACAACCATGCGCGTCGTCTACCCAAGAGCTACACGTCACGCAATAGTAATCTGTACACAAATGCTGTTTTTGACCTTTGGGTAGACAACTCTTGTCGACAAAACTCTCGCATTTAGAACAAATGAAAAAGTTTTTACAAGTTTTGGTTTTGTGTTTGTCGAAACATATTTGGGTCCTAAACGACCTTAAACAATCTTCACATTTGATCCAAAGGGACTTGTCCTCATTTACATCCAAAGATTTACCATCGCACTTGAACGTTTTACATTGCATGCAAAAACCCTCGCACGCATGCTTTTCTTTATGGTCGTAGCCTACCAAACAACTCTTACAAAAATACGAGCTGCCGATAAACCCCGACATACTAGTTATTACCGCAAAATGATCTTCATAGTGGTATAAAAAGAGAGGTTCCCAATCAGAGGCGGCTTTGCAACTACTCTTGCCATCGTAAATTATAGAATTTGCATACCTCATGCTGTAAATAACTAATCTAATCTTATGTATTGAAAGTGCATCCTGAAATTTTGGGAAATCTACGGAAGCTACCCGCCCCACTGGAACTTGCGCCCTGTGGTACCACACAGAGAAAACGATGTACAAAATATCGCTGTTCAATTTCTGTTGTACACTTTTTCAAACAACAGATGTGTAAAAGTTATACATCGTTGTTTAAAGAAGACAACATTTTTTTAAACAGGTGTTGTTTACAGTATAAAGAACGCCGTTCACATCAATACAAAGTGATCTTGAACAACGTTGTTTACTTGTGACGTCACTAGTCACGTGTCACAATGATTCGTTTGCGATATGCTTCAAATTAACGGCCGCCGTATTTCATTCGGTAAACAAATTTCGATTTTAAATCATCATTTTAAAGATTTTGCTGACAAGATGGGGAAATACAATCAAGAAAATAATGAAATATGATGACCAAAGAACCGATATAGTTTGATGATAGACGGCGAAGATGGATATTTTTTGCACAAATATAATTTTAATTTCGCGATTTTGCTCCACAGACAGAAGGCATCCGAATTCGACAGTTCTGCCGTTCTGTCTGTGTACTTCAACACAAGAAATTCAAGTCTTCAAATCGTGCTGGAATTTTAAACTACTACCATTAAACAACCCTGTTTTTTTAACAACCATCATTTAAACAACCCTGCAGTTTTAAACAACCACCATTAAACAACCCTGGTTATTTAAACAGGCCAATTTCATCCATGAGGATTGAACAACTTTCTTTGAACAACCCAAGATGATTGAACAACTTTCTTTGAACAACCCAAGATGATTGAACAACTTTCTTTGAACAACCCAAGATGATTGAACAACTTTCTTTGAACAACCCATGAGGATTGAACAACTTTCTTTAAACAACCCTTGAAAATTGAACAACAATTTTTAAACAACACCAATGTGTAAAATCTGATTTTAAACATGTTGTTTAAAAAGTTAAACAACTAGGTGTTTAAAACTTTAAACAACCCCAGATGTTTAATATTTTGAGCAACAAGTTGCTCAGCTCACCCGTCAAACAGCAGTTGTTCAATTTTTTAAACATGTTGTTCACTTTTTTTTTTACTGTGCACCGCATAGCCAATACATCTAAAATTTGGTTTTCATTTTGAATGGAAGATTGATCGGTATGTTTTAATGGACCCCCCTTACGATATAAACCCTTGACTATGGCTTTCACGAAACACATCTCGTCTTTATTTCTTACCCTTATAATAACACCCTTCTTTTTGCAAAATTCTTCGTTGTCGAGGATATCATTGGCGTGTCCCCCCTTCCCCCCATGTGGATTGTGCACGTGTTTTACAACGAAAGTAACGCCTGCATGTAAATAAAACTTTTTGTTGCTCTGCATGACCTTTTCGATCAATTCCAAAATGGCCTCAACTGACCAATCTTGGACTAACACCCAAGGTATAGCTATGGGGTCCCGTAATTCTGGAGATAATATAACTAGCCTCACAAAATCACGGGGTTGCATGTTTTTTTCCTCTTTTAATTTTGCTATAAATTTGCCTAAAATAGAACTAATGGCGTCTAAAATTTCCGACACGCTTCCTCGCACATCCTGTACCCTAGTGGAAACGAGGTTGTACGCCCTTTCCGTTGCATTGAACCTACGGTTATTAGTTTCCTTTACCAAGGCCCATTCAAAATTGTCACCGTCATCGTCAACGTCATCTTCTGAACTAACAGGAGAACTGTCATTATCCTGAAGCCCAACGTCATCGTCATCTTCTGAACTAACAGGACTGTCATTGGCGTGATTAGGTTTGTCCTGAAGCTGTTTTTGGGCCCTTTCGATTTTTTGACGTTCAGATTCGGCAGAAGTGCCAGGGACCTCGTTAGGGTCAATTGTCAACTTTTCTTCAACCCCCCGCCCCGTTTGATGACTTGTTTTAAAAAAGTCAGTGACTTTGGTCTGTACAACTTGCGCCCAAGTTCTACCATCTAACACAGTTGGATTTTCAAAATGAGTCTTCTTGATTTTCTCCTGATCAACAGGAAGTACAACCGCAGGAGCATTATCAACCTTTACGATACTGTCTGACTTACCCCCAGCATCATCGGACGTGGCGCCCTCCTCGTTGGTATTATCCGGTAATACAGGGTCCGGTACGACTTCCGCGCGGTTATTATTTTCGACGTTACTTTCTCGCCTCCATTTGTTATAATTTCTCGACAACTTTGTCAATCTTCGCCGCTTCGGGCTTGGTTCTTGCTGACCTTTTGGAATAAAAAATAAAAGAAGTACGGATTTATTACATAGAAAGTAAATTTATTAAAGATGTAATTTGACGTATTAGCACACATAACGTAGAGGGTACCCTACATGGCGATGCCCGTACGGATATCTCAGTTTGACAAACAACACCCTGTTACATTTATTAACTCGCAAACCATTTTTAAAAAAAAACCCAGATATGAATAAGTACTTAATTATTATTGTATTTACCTACCTCGGTTTTCGGTTGATGTTTGTACACGCTCCGGTACACCGTCTCTACGTTCGATACTGCCTAGACAGTTGGTCTTTCTCGAAGGTGGGGTGCTTGTAAATCTCGAAACACCTCGTAGCCTACCGAATTCGGACTGAAGCCTTTCAGCCACCGGTCTGGCGTAGTCCATAATTACTCGCCGGTCTAGTTGGGGAAAAACCCGCTCCAACTCGTCTCTCAATTCATAAAAATAATGGGTCGTGTTGAACCAGAAACTGCAACAATAAATAAATTTAAAAGGTACCTCGAATTAATTCATTTGAATTGTAATAGAGGGGCGACATACGACTAGACCTACAATAAAAAAAAAAAATTCAAATTTGTATATTATCTATATAATATAAACGCTTTTAGGCGGGTAATATAAAATAACTTACCTCGAATCATTCTGAATCTTCTTCATAATGCGGAGAGAAAAATCAGTCTCCAGGTCGGCGACCACACATAACAGAATTTCCTCGGGACAGGTCTTCGGTAGGTAAAACTTCATTTCCCCATCTCGGTATACTATAACGTGCTCGTCTTCTGGATTGATGTTCAGTGGATTAACCACTTCTTCGCGGTTGTTGAAGCTAGTCGTGTTCTTCTGGGTATTCATGTTGACGAGATAGAATTGAGTTTATCTCACGAGGGTATTGCAAAAAAAAAGTTAGTAAGACAATTTGCGTCGTTACACCTCGAGATGTACAAAGACAATGGTCGAAGAAAGCGAGCAGCCGAGCTAATAATAAGTAATTGCAAGTATTGCTATAGTACATTGTTATCTGACGCGTAGTGACGTAAACAGCCTTCGGACAGTAGGTAACCAATCATAGGCCGACATGTTAGTACAAGTCCCCAAACTATGTGACGTATGAGTCGCGTTGTAAAAAACTTTCTGGAAGCAGGTAGCCAATCACAGGCCGGTACGTCTATAAGTATAGTCTATGCAGTATATACGCGTCCGGATCATGAAGTTGAGTACGAAGTTCATAAAGGAGTAACGCTAAAGTTTAACTTCTAAATAACTAAGTTAGTTTTTAAAATAAGAATATTACGATATTTACATATTTAAACACAAAACGTCCATTTCCACGTTTTATTTTATGTCCCGGTTTTTCAAAACTTCGTTTACATCCTTAGTAAGAAGTTGCAGTGTCTGCCAGTCATTCAGAGTTAATGCTATACCACACTTTGTTGGTCTCTCGCGTCCCAACTTGTCTTTGTAAAAATCTCGTATATGAATCCTGTACGATGACTTGAACTTGGAAACTGTAAGGTACCGATCATCTCTCAGAGCAAATTTCTTTTCCCAGTTGTCTTCATTCTCCGAGCGCATGCTCCCTCTTTGTACCGGGATGTCCGAATGTTTAGGCTTTGTCTCTAAACTCCGCGACCTACTTTCATCTCGCGAAGATGTAGTGGGACGTTCATCTCTAACACTAGCAGTATAATCGTCTATCTGTTTTTGCAACTCCTCGTCGGAAACAGCCCTAAAAGCTAAGTTTAAGGGATCTTCGACTATTTGACGTTCCAAAGAATCCTGGAAATATATTTCCAAAGAATCGGGTAGTTCTCCGGCAGTTTCGACTTGAGGTAAAGCTTGATAACAGTTTACTTTATTCATGTTGACTGTAGACCTACGCTTTGCAAGACAACCAAATATAAATGACGTAGAACGTACATTTTAGGCTTATATACACCCGCAAATTTAAACAGTTGACGTCATTACCAAATGCTTGACCGTGATTGGCCGATTCAAGAAGTTTATATGACGTCGTTCCCAAATACCTGAATGTGATAGGCCGATAAAAATAGATTATGAAGGAACATGACTCATTAAAAACGTGTTACAACATGTTTCGATGTAACGCGATCTTAAACTTAACTTTAGTACAATCTGTTTTGATAAATCGAGAAAGTGTGAAAATGAAGGCGAATAAAGTCCACGAAAATAAAAAATAAAAATAAAGTTCATTGCGGAAGAAATACCAATAAAGAAGAATAAGCGCGGTGAAGAAAATCGAAAGACAAAAACTTAAATGCACCTAAAAAGATTGTCATGAAATTAATTGAAGAAAATAAAAGAAGTAAACACGTGTAACGATAGAAATTTACATTACAGAAAGAAAAAAAAACCAAAATAAAATTTAAAAAAGAGGTTAACGAAAGAAACTTGTAAAAAAAAAAGAAGAAGAAAAAAAGTGCTACGAAAGAAAATTTAAAATTTAAAAAAAAAAAATAGATAAAAAAACCCGTGCTATGAAAGAAAAAGAAAAAAAAACAGAAAAAAAAAGTGCTATGAAAGAAATTAAATTAAACAAAAAAAACCCCCGCGCGATGAAAGAAACTTAAAATAAAATAAACTACTAATGCTCAAAACGTGTGAGATAGAATTCATTGATCTTGTAAAACAAAGTAAAGGAAATTATACGGTTTAAATTAAATGTTTTATTCCTGAAAAACAGATAGCGAGAAATCAAAGTATAGGCAATAAGCTCGAATAAACTAAAAGTTTAGCATAGCAGTTCTCTAGATTAAATTAAATAGGTATTGACAGCCACGCACGCGTCGGAGTAAAATATACTTGCAACTCTACAGGGATCGACCGTGAACACGGGGAATACAATCCTCCCACAGACTTGTTCTCGGTCGCCCGTCAAGGATAATAACACAATTGCCCCACGAAGTATTGAAGATAACTCGAGATCGTTAATTGCTATACTAATATTAAATGATACCAATGAACTTCCCCAGACTTGTTCTCAGACGCTCCGAGGGTAATAATACAATAGACCCTTTGTAACGTATATATAAGATTACCCGTGTTCGTTAATTGATGTTAATTGCTATGATACCTATGAACTTCCCCAGACTTATTCTCAGACGCTTCGAGGGTAATAATACAATAGACCCTATGTAACGTATATATAAGATTAACCGTGTTCGTTAATTGATGTTAATTGCTATAATTATCAAATAACGTCAATGAACTTCGCCCAGACTTATTCTCGGCCGCTTCAACTTGCTCAAGGGTAATAATACAATATCTTACATAGAAGAACGCCCGCGAATTGACCGGGAACGTGCCCAGACTCGTTTCGCTTATCGAGTGACGTCATCTATCGACACGTGACGTCATCGATACTATCGATCTATCGATTATCGATTAGTGACGTCATCGATATTATCGATTATCGATCTATCGGTGATGTCATCGATATTATCGATCTATCGGAAATTGGGCTGGATAGACGCCTTACCTACTCAAGCTTGTTTAGAGCCAAAATGTATCTCGATCGTGCCAAAAATAGGTGTAAAGTCGAAAAATTTCGCGAGCTACGCGCGTATATTTCACTGATAACAATCTTTTCGTTCATTCTCATTTCTCGCTCCCACAATATGAATAATCTAGCTACGCCACTGGTCAAGATTAATAACATGGCTTCAGGAACGATTTGTTAAACCTTTCTTTTTACAATAGCCAATAATTTCGCGCTACGCGCAAATCCTTTTTTTAATGTATTCGCAATTTCAAACCCTTTCAAATCCAATTTTGAATGATATTGATAAGCCAATATTGATTGGAAATGAAGTTAAGGCTTTTCAATAGAATAAATTACACACCAAATCGCACCAAATGGGTTCGAAAATGCAAAAAAAAAATCCAATTCTAAGGGGGACACATCCCCCCTCAGGCTCCCCCTGTTATAGCGGTGATAGCCAGTGACATTTATTTTTAAGCCCCCGGGTAAAAAATCCTGCGCACGCCTATGAAATGTTACCAACAATATCATCTGGAAGACTATTCCATAAGGGAACAGCAGTGTGAATGAAGCTTCTGTCTTCAACGTCCCATCGATACTATCATCATCATCCATCGGCTGCGGAGCAGGCGACCACAAGTTTTCTCCAAGCACGGCGGTCTGTAACAACAAGAGTGGCTATCGGACGTTCTTAAAACATGCCTCAGGCCCGTAAGACACTTTTTTCAAAGGGGGGGGCGTTTTCAACAGCAACAAAAATGTGAGTGAAATATGCGCGCGTAGCGCGCGAAAATTTTCGAATTTGCACCTATTTTTTGCACGATCGAGGTACATTTTGGCTCTAAACAAGCTTGTAGCAAAGAATATTGCATTTTGGGAAGACAAATGCGCGCGTAGCGCGCGAAATTTTTTCATCTGTGTACAAATTTTCCGGGGAAGATTTTCAAAGGGGGGGCGATCGCCACCATCGCCCCCCCCCTTCTTACGGGCCTGTGCCTTCATTGTCACCAAGTAAGCGCTGTATGTACTTCAAGTATGATGTGCTTGGACGACCAGGTCTCCTTCGGCCATGTGTTGGATATGTAAGTGGCATACATTCTAGCAGGCTCTTCATCAGGGAGAAGGAGAATATGTCCAAGGAATCTCAGCTGGCGACTTTTTACACGGTTGATAAGAGGCTCTGTCTTGGTCATGTTATAAATGGTGGTGTTCGGGACATGATCCATGCGTTTGATGTTAAGCATTATCCTGTAGCAAGAGGTAGCATAGGCATTTATTTTGCACTCCATATCTTGAGATATCACCCAGGATTCACAGCCATACAGCAAAATCGTCACACAGGTGGTGCTAAATAATTTCACTTTTGTTGCGATAATTACTTGAGGAATCCTCCACAGGTGTTCTAACTTCCAGAATGCGCACCATGCCAATGCCCTGCGTCTTTTAAGGTCACTTGAATCCGATGCCATCTTAGAGCCCAAATATCTGAAATCCGTCACATGGCTGATGGTTTCCCCATATACCTGTAGTGTTGGGTGAGGATTGCAGTTGGCAGTCATATACTCTGTTTTGGGAACGCTAATGATGATCAGTCCAAGGTATTTTGCTGCTGCAGCAGTTTTTGTCAGCTGGGTCTGAGCTCGTGGAATTGTGGTCTCAAGTAAGGCCATATCATCAGCAAAATCAAGGTCGTTTAGAACAACGGCGGGATGACCGCCCCCCCCCCCCCCCCCCCCCACTTATCAAGATTTCAGCTGCTTACGGGAAAAAATTGTATGTTTTACGATTTTTGGGGGGAGCCTGTAAAAAAGTGTCGGTACATCATGCCTCTCGTCGGTACAACTATGGTCGGCCCCCCCCCCCCGCCCCCCCCCCAGTTTCCAAAAGCTGGGTACGCCACTGATACTAATTGTTTTACATGCTCAAAATTTGTTATGGTAATAAAATGAAGAAAATAGATTGTTTTCAAAAATAAGCCGCTCCGTTAGAACGCATTTTATTTTGTAAAACCCTGTATATGATGTTATTGGCCATATTAAATTTAGTACGTATATCCAGGCAACATTTCTAATTGTAACATGTGTGTTTTATTTCATTTCGTTATCATTGCTTTCATCAAAATAGAAGCAAAAAGTGAAGAAAAGCGTGGATTGAGGACTCGATAATATACATCATGTGCATTTCGCTTGAACACACCCTGTATAACATGCTGATTATTGGTCATATGTTTGTGTTTGGTGCAATATTATTACAAAACGTCAATTTAAAATTTATAATGACACTAAATTATGATCGCTTAACGTTATTTCAGAAACACGTTTTCACATAGGCCTACTTGTATTGTTGACCACCCTGTAAAAGGTATCCTTTAATGTGGCAACATTTTTCTTTGTAATAATAGTGTATACTTTTAAATTATGTGGCCTTATACATTATAATTTTATCTTCAAGGTATGAAAATGGCCAATGAAAATGTTGTATTTTTAGTGCAATTCTTCATGTTTGCACCCTATAATATTATCTACCCACCATAATGCTCTCTTAAATCAAAAGATTGTGCTTAGGGAAAGATCTTAAAAGATTGAAAATGTTCAATCTTATAGAGTGAAGTTTCAATTCGATGAGATTTGGAAATTTGTATGCTTTCAGGAAATGTATACTTTCCTAGGCCTACTCCGTATGTATAGTTTTAATGCTAAAATGTTTGAAGCAAAATCCATGTGATTTTTCCATTTTTAGCATACTATAGTAATGTCACACAATCCCAACTCAAGGCACACGACCCACTTCATTTCATATCATCAACTATCATCCATAATCGGGTTAATATCCGACATTCCACGAAATATGGTGGAAACTATTGCAACTAACATGGTCATAGCAGCAGTTTGATTCCCAAATGCTGGAATGCAGCGCTCACGCAATATGCTTGATTGCGTGAATGCATGCTCACGCAATATCGCTTGAATGCGCGAATGTAAATGACGCCATTTGGTAGACTCGTACACATCAAACGAGCGATCGCAGTTTTTGGCGACGTAGCCCATCTGTTGCAGAGTGTGTACATTGCATAGCTTTGCATGGGGTGATAACAGTAACACATGGGTGATAAATTAAGTTTATTCATGTTATTAATGCTTTGTGGCAGCGTCTCTCTCCGACTCGAATTACAAAGTTCAATGTCACTATATGGGCCATTATTTAACTTTCTCTCTCAAGGCATTATCTCTACCATGTCTACGGTGTATACAGTACATGCAGTATAGCTTTGCGCCAGGCTGTGTCGTTCAGTTGCATGAACAGTTTCCCGCGCTAATGTATCGTTTGTCTACAAATAATTGTAGCTAATTGTATGCTGTTTTAATTAGACTGTGCGAAAATCAAACGTCAATTGCTAAATCTTCCCGACAGAAGTTGAAAGGTACGTATTGTTCAATGTATTCAAAATTACCAGAGCAGATGTAGGATCCGTTCCCGGATCCGTTGAGGCGAGGGAGGGAGGGGAGTGTGCGGGTTAATTATCCATACATTTATTGGACTTTAATGTGCACTTGGCGCGCGACACTCGGCAGACCTAAGATCAGAAGGTGTAGTGGCTCCCGGCGTGGCTGTGGCCAACCCAGTGGCGTAGCCTGAGGTATTTCATATGGTGGTGGTGATGGTGGTGGTGGTGGTGGGGGTGGTGGGGGGGGGGGGGGGGGGGGGGGGGGGGGGGGGGGGGGGGGCGAAAAATGAAAGTGATCCGACAGTGCAATGAAATTTTCGTAAAAGGTTGCCCCACATTTTTCCAGTCACCTCGTGAATTTCACTTTAGTGTGGGGCGGTGGGTGAGGTCAGTGGCGTAGCTAGGATTTTTTTCAGGGGGTGGGGGGCAAGATTTCTAAAATGTTCGTAAAAGGTTGCCCCCAAAAAAATTCTAGTCACTTTTTAATACCTCGTAAGTGGGGGGGGGGGGGGGGGGGGGGGGGGAGGTAAAAATTTTGCCTTCTAATGGCTAATATTCAACCTCAGTCTTTTTTCACATCAACCTCAGTCTTTTTTCACAATTTTTTTCATATTTCGGTTTTTTTCTCCCCCCCCCCCCCTTTTTTTTTTAGGGGGTGGGGGCGGGGGCCCAAATAGGTTTTTTTCGTCAGGGGGGGCATTTTTCCCCCTGCCCCTCCCCCCCCCCCCCCCCCGAGCTACGCCACTGGGTGAGGTCACTATAACATTTTCCTTCATTTAGCCCACTGCTGCATAAATTTGGAGACTATTACAAATTTTACGACTATTTTACTATTTTTTCTGTCAAGTGGGGATACTGCTGGACAGTACCAATCTCGACCGACAGTTTGAGTCTCAACGGACACGACTCTAATATTTGAGTGGGGGTGGGGTGGGGCGACCGCCCCCTGCACCCCCTGGCTACACCACTGGGCTAATCTTCCACAAAGCGTGTAATTCCAGTGGCGGATACAGGGGTGGGGGGGGCGGACTTAGAAGAATTTCACAAGCTGACGGCAAAAAAATTGGGGACCTTTTACAATTTGTTTTGGGTACCAATTAAAAAACCTTGGTCAGCCCCCCGTAAATGTTAATCCTGGACCCGCCACTGTTAAAATGGAGTCACCCATGCATGTTTACCCAAATTGAAATTATATCTGGGAACGATGGAATAGCCCGGGGGGTAGGGGTGTGCGGCCCAGGGTCTCAAAATGGGGGGCTACAGAACTGAGAGGATTTTATGATGAAAAATAGGGTCTTGGGAACTGATTTTTTCAAAAAAGTAGGTCTTGAGAAATGGCCTATAGTTCAATTTTGATTAGCAAGAACGTAAATGTTCGATTTTTTTTTTGGTTTTAGAATGCAAAATTTTCAAAGAATTGGGGCTTTTGAACACAAAATTTCATGATTTTTGAATTTTCAATCAAATAGGGGTCTTAAGAACTGATGCAGGCTCATAACCCCTCCCCATTTCTAAGGGTGATTTTGGAAAAATCGGTACCCATTTTAAGGGGTTTTGCTTCATTTTAGACCAAATTTTCGCAAATTATCGGGAAAAAAGACCTAATTTTTGCAAATTTTCGCGAAAATAGACCCATGTCCAAGGATTTTTCAGTTGAAAAGCCTACCCATGGCTAAGGATGTCTCATGAAAAAAACGACCCACTGGAGCGGCATGTCCCTGTATGCCCCCCCCCCCCGGGACTTACACGGTTTGATGGAAATTTTAGAATATAGGCTGTAGAGGTTTCCGTTTCCATTTCAAATGGTGCAATTTATTTTGCCATTTTACGCAAAAATTGTCAGGTTTGGTCTAATACTAACTTATTAGTGGTAGGCTATACAAATGTTGTCTAGTTTAACCTAATTTGGTACGAAAACGTGCCAACAAATTGCCATTTTATGCTAAAATTGTCCAATTTGGTATAATTTGAACTAAAATGAAATATTGGGGGGGGGGGCTGACAAATATATATATATATATATATATTTTTTTTTTGGGGGGGGGGTTCCCCACTTTGTCCCGAATTGTGTTCAATTTAGTTAAAATTAGACAAAATTGACAATTTTAGCATAACAAGGCAATTTTTAATGAGACAAAGAAGCGGTACATTTACTGTTTTGTTTACGCTCTTTTCACGGGTAAAGCGTTAAGTGCAATAATGGAAACTGCATCATTTGTTATTCAATGCACTTAACCCTATACCCATGAAAAGAGCGTAAACAAAACAGTAAATCTAAAGTGTACCACTTCTTTCTCTCCATGAAAAGTGTCTGTAGTTTCTGTAACTGAAGTTGCTCTTCCATTTGAAGTTACAAGGAAGGTAGCATGGAAATAAGAACCTGTTAGACCATTTGTAAAATAATACTACTCAATTAACGACCATTATATCATATTAAGACAATGTACATTTTAACATTTATTTGTTAACAGCTTTTATACCGTAATATGTTTGTACCCAAACACTAAAGCAACTAATAAGCATTCTTATATAGTGGGTGTGGTTTGAGATGTCAGCAGGCAATTTTATTGGTTTTTGGCTGATTTTCAGCCGACACGCCCATACATTATGAGACAATGGTGCATAGTTTGGGGCGGGGTTTAATTCATTCGAAAAATAATACCTTCAGCGCGCATAGTCAACGCGTCATCGCGTTAGCGTGCCCTACACAAAGTCGCCGCCGTATATGCGTTGTGGGTATAACGCAGCAATGACAGGTGCATGTGTGCTAAAGAACGCGATTAATTTGAAGCAGGATGTTGGAAAACAGCTCGCTGGATTCGCCGATTTTATAAAGGGGGAAATTTGTTGTTGTTTGTTTAAAATAAATCTAACAAACTGCGTTATTTTATGATAAAAGATCAAAATAACCAATAAACTAAATAAGAATGAGAATAAAACATAGTTTGCGGCGACCATACACGACTCCAAATATGGTACAGCCTATATATTATAAGACCGTCGTCTATAGCAAAACAGCTAAGAACTATGTTTTATTCTCTAAATAAAAGACACATAACAAAACAATGCCAATAGACTTAGACTTATTCTTCAGATTTCAATTGATTTATTGATTTAATAATTCACATTTTCCAGAAGTTGCAGCCACAATGTGGGTGACCCATAAATTACCACTTTTGGTGCCAGATACAATAGAGCTGCTATGCAGAAGTAATCATTTTTTTTGCATAATTAATTAGGCCCACTAATTAAAATGTTTAAACATTTCTTAATTAGGGCCTAATTAATTATGCAAATGGAAATTAGACAAAAGCTAACATATGGTTTTAGATCTTCAAGTGTTCTACC
Organism: Ophiura sarsii; assembly: GCA_035610835.1. Lineage (NCBI taxonomy): Eukaryota > Metazoa > Echinodermata > Ophiuroidea > Amphilepidida > Ophiuridae > Ophiura > Ophiura sarsii. Next base: position 17,418,414 of record CM069457.1, on the reverse strand, counting down.
CATGTACCAAGTTACATCATCATAGCTCATCTCATTAGTCCACAAACGTTACTTTGCAAATTTCATGCATACATAATTAGCCATAATTAGGACATAACATGTCAACTGGAATTGGAAAAAATAAAGAAAATAAAAAAGAAAGTTGTTGCCAAGGATGTTGGTATTATGCCTCTTTGACCTACCATATCTCGGCAAACGATTGTCCGATTGAAATAAAATTTTCAGTTCCAGAATCGTTAGACCAAGGGCTAGAACATACTAGATTTTAAAGGATATCTAAATTTTTCATCGGCCAATAGAGCCACCTTAGTTAGAGAGAATCTATTATTATGTCAACTCTATCTAAAATTTGAATTGATTTTTTGTTATAAGCCATTGAAGCAATACACAAATCATTATCGTATGTGACCAAGAAGAACTGACATCTGTGCATGTACTTTTGTGACAAATATTGTGTATCTCCAGTCTACTGCAAATAAATATCAACATGAAAATTGCAAAAAACATTTCAATCAAACCTTATATTTATAACATTTCACAGACAATACATCACCTTCAATCTCATGTTTCACGGTGTGACTTATAACACCTTTCACCACTCTTACTTACATCACATTTTCCTCTTCATTCAATTTTACCCTTCTGAGCGCTGTTTGTCTTTTTAAAGACTATTCTTGTTGTGTTTGTTTTAATAGAATACATACTTTTATTTTCTGTTTTGAATCATTAGTTTAATTTTGTTTTGCATGCAATTCAGGTGGCTGTTCACCATTAGCTTACACTTTTGTTTGACCATATTATATGGCAACCGCAGGGAGAAACTTCTGTGAAGACATTAAGTTATCTGAAACACAAAGCGTGACTCAACCTCTCGTCAACCCAGATTTAAATAGGGTAGGAAACATTTCAGTTAAAGGCATATTATGCGATCTTTCCAGGGGAAGCCCTCTATTGTTGATTTTTAAGCAGATTTTCTTGCAGATTTACATTTCTGATCATAAATCATGTAATATAATTATATATTCTGAGTTACAGGCCCTACAGGGTGATACGATTCCTAATTACTTACAAAATCATTGTTTTAGAGTGAATTAAGAATGAAAATAAACCAAAATAAGAACCAAAATAATTTCACAGTCTTCAGTCGGTTATCGAGTTTGATTTCCTTGCGCTAGTTTGGTGCTAGCAGGACAGGGTTTTTTTTCACTCTTTAAACCATGATTTTGTAGTAATTAGGAATCGTATCGCTCTGTAACTCAGAAATTATTCATGATTTATGATCACAATTGTAAATCTGGAAGAAAATCTGCTTTCAAAAACAAATCACCTCATGACTTACATGTTCTCGTAATCTAACGAGACATCCCCTTAATTTAACCTTAACTCTAAACCCTGATTTGAGGTAATTAGGAGTCGTATCGCTCTGTAACTTGGAATGTAGGCCTATGTACGATTTATGATCAGAAATGTAAATCTGCAAGAAAATCTACTTTTTAAAAAAAAATCATGAATAGAGGGCGCTCTCTGGAAAAGATCACATAATATGCCTTTAACAAACTTTATTCTCCTGGAAGACACACTGTTTTTATGTCTATGGTGAGCTTACAAAGTATGCAGCAGATTTGTTTATTTCTGTTCGAAGGCTGAGATTTAGCCCGGGGGGGGGGGGGGGGGGGTACTCACCCGAGACGGTATACGGGGTGTGCCGCTCTAGTGGGTAGCTTTTTGGGCACAAAATCCCTAAACATGGGGTATGATTTTGTGCTGGAAATCCCTAATAATGGGGTCACTTTTTACAAATGGGTCTATTTTCGCAAAATTGTTGTCTATTTTCGCGAAAATTTGCAAAAATTAGGTCTATTTTCGCGAAAATTTGCAAAAAATAGGTCTATTTTCCCGATAATTGGCTAAAATTGGTCTAAAATGAAGCAAAACCCCTAAAAATGGGTACCGATTTTTCCAAAATCACCCCTAATAATGGGGTCACTTTTTACAAATGGGTCTATTTTCGCAAAATTGTTGTCTATTTTCGCGAAAATTTGCAAAAATTAGGTCTATTTTCGCGAAAATTTGCAAAAAATAGGTCTATTTTCCCGATAATTGGTTAAAATTGGTCTAAAATGAAGCAAAACCCCTAAAAATGGGTACCGATTTTTCCAAAATCACCCCTAAAAATGGGTATGGGTTTTGAATCTCCAGCGGCACACCCCCGACCAAACAAATCCGAGTACCCCCACCAGGGAGATTTAGGAGGAAACAATGATAGGCATATCAGTGCATACTAATATACTTTGCCCTTTTCTTTGCAAGTGTTATCATTTGTATTTCTTTCCCATATCTTACTGCAGAGCATGCCCCCCCCCCCCCCGGCCCCTCACCCCGAACTACACCACATAATAATGCATTTTATTGTTTTACACACATATCAACGTAATTATATATTGTAATTTTAGTGTATTATATTGCAAATTTGCTCGTTTACTTCTAGCCACTGGCAGTTTGGTTTAATCTTTAGCTGTCTAAATTTATGTGTTTTTACATAGTTTTAAAATTGGTCTTTAGTCGTTTGTTAGTTGTACAGCGCATAGATACCACTTGTTTAATGCGCTTTATAAATGATTATTATTATTATTATTATATCTGGTAAATGGTCACACAGCCTGTTATCTTTCAAGTGGAAAAATAACAGGCTGTGCAATGAAGTATGATTTAGTCTACCCCATCATCCCTTCCCCCCCCCCCCCCCCCACCCACCTACACCACATTAGGCTATAATAAAAAAATCTTTTGTCTCAAAGCTCTTCAGTTTTTCAAAACCTAATGCGGAATGCGGGGTTTTTAAAGTTTTTTTTTTTTTTTTTTTAATATCAAATTGAAATCCTTTTAAAAGTGACTTTTTGTATTTAAAATGATGTGATCAATGAAAATCTGAAAAAAAATTGGATTTTTTTCCTTCTTTTTTTCTAATGCGCGCAGGAGCTTTGAGACAAATGATTTTTTTTAATTTAGCCTACTGAATCTTGTATTTTATACCTTTTGTCAGATGGCAACAACACAACAACCTCGAAGACAGTATCATTTCGACCCGGCCTCTCAAGGCGTAATAAACGGACTGCGGACAGCGCATATGAGCCATGACGCGCTCAACAGCGTCGTCACTTCCGCGTCACATGCCGTATCAAGCGCAACGGAGGCGGGAAGAACTACTGCACAGGGGGGATTGAACTACGATCAATTTTTGCAAGGTTTGTGTAGATAAATAATAGTCTCTTTCCACGCGGCTATTGGTTTTACCATATATACAAAACAGATTTTTCAGAAATTTCCCAAATGTTAAGGCCTATCTGAAGTATTACTGAACTAATACTAGGGATGTTTGTACTTATTTCTATGCATTTCTCATGGTGGTTCCAAATATGGTAATGAAATTCAATAATATTGACATTTTGGAATGTCGTCTGCAGACGCCTGCCTCGCGTGGATAGTGTTAATCTACTGTAGAAAGAACTAAATTAATTTTTTTGATTTCAATCCCAATAGTTTGTTTGATATACTCTTATGTATTGAAATCAGTTTTGATTGTCTCTTAAAAATAATTTTCTCTGTCCTTTTAAATTGCTCAAAATTCTGAGTTCTTTTCTATTCAGTCTGTATGGAGATTTACATAAATTCCCTCAAACCTCTGCTTATTATAATACTGAAGCACACATGTCTAAAAATGATAATGATATCTTAAAGTGACCTAATTCACCCTTCAATTGGATACATGCTTTAGTCTGGGTTTTCCCCTTTAAAGGGAATTTTTATCATCTTAAGATATTAGCACAAGTCACGCTTCACAAACCTGCCACACACATTTTGTGAACAAAATTAATGGTTACCATGGTTACAATTAAACAGTAATACAATATACTTTAGTTCAACACGGTGACCCATAGTGTGAATGCATATGAATATAATCATATCAAAAAAAATATGGCGTAAGGTATCTTATTTGCATTTTTGAGATTTCAATAATTAATTAGCTAATTTGGATATTTGATAAGATATCGAACTGATTGTCAATTTAAAAGATACATCTTAAAGGTAGATTTTCAACTTAAAGTTTTCTATTCTACATGAAAGATCATCCTCAAAAAAGTTGTGTTCCAAAGTTTGAGTTGCATAGCTCTAATGGTTCTTATTTTAGACGCACAAGATGCTGTGAACTGTACCCATTGAGTAGTACACAAACTATATCGGTGGTTACCACCATTCCATAAAGGTGCGGTAATTCGACGTTATTTCATTGATTTCTCCGTAATTATACCGATTTAGGCCGTCAAATGTCAGTATGATGATGAGAAAAATACGAGCTTTCATATGATATGAAAATCTCCGTATGTTTGAAATAATTCTGTGTTACGAAAATGTGATCGGGTCATCTACGTTTAGGGGGTCAAAGGAAAATTTCAAAATGCTTTTTGGGGCCTCATCCTGTTTTCTTTGGTTAAAACTTGTGCAGAAATGAAAAATACTGTTTAAATCGCCAAAATCGGAGCATTATTTCTGGTGTTGTGACCAAAAATGTGTTTCGGAAAATGACCCAATTTCTTGCGAAAAAGGGCCAATTTTGGCAGTTTTGCAGATTTTGATTTTTAAAAATGTCATAAAATCAAGTCTTGGTACCCTACAAGTCTGAAAATAACATATATTAGGAGTATAACTTGAATATTTTACATTTCTGCTTACATGAAAGGTTGAAATTACTGTTTTTGTGTGAGAGCATGTCAAAAAAGCCCCAAAATATCCGAAAATGCCTCTGTCAACCAACATTCCTCCAATAAATTTGAATAAGTCCAGCTAATTAAATATGCGAAGGCTATATTTCATACAAAATCAGGGAATTGAAACATATCCCTGACCCATATATATGGTTTTTTGGGGTGTAGAATTCATTTTTAAGGTCAAAATAGTGTTTATTCTTCGGTAAATGCACCTTTCAGATTTTCGCATATTTAATTAGCCTAATTTGCATAATGAAATAGTAAAAGCCTTGCGATAGTTAACAGATTTGAGCTGTGTAAATTACCCTTTTAATGTGTTTTTTGACGTAGAATTCAATTTTTCAATCAAAATTCAGATGGGTCTGTGGCAAATACCAGTTTATAGTAAAATTGAATAATTTTGCATTATATTTGCATAATTTCGGCATGTAGCCTTTACAATTAGGTGATAGGAAATATATCAAGCTTCAAAATTATACAATGCTATTAAACTTGGTATCTTCAAAACATTGATATTAAGTGAGTTAAAACTTTAATTTTAGCATAACCTTGTTATAAAGGAGTGTGACCCGACCCCCTGGAGATAAACTTCAAAATATAGATCTGCTTTGTACAAACACTTTTCATATTGACAACAAAGTCCCAAATAGTAGTGCTATGGGCCTAAAATCAATTTGAAGAAGGCTGTTTATAGACATTACATTGACAATATAGTAATTGTGTACAGTAACTTGCAAGAATGTAAAGAGCAATGTTGTGACCCCCCTATTAACCCTAACCCCGGTTTAGGATTTTTGACCGGGATCACAATTTTCGAGGAAAAAACACCAACTAAATCTCCGGGAACCTGCCGGGATTCGATCCGAGGACCCTCCGTTCTCAAGCCCCACCTTCCAACCACTAAGCCACGGCCCTCAGCTACACATTCGTGCAGTATACTGCACTCATTATATAGGCTCGGTTGACTACGTCATCGAAAACTGACGGCGCATGCGTTTGGAGAGGGACTTTGGATTAGCATTTTTTAGCACTCAGGGGGGTTAAGGTTAATAGAACACACAAAAAACTTCTTCTTTTTTTTACCATAACCCTAACCCCGGTTTAGGATTTTTGACCGGGATCACAATTTTCGAGGAAAAAACACCAACTAAATCTCCGGGAACCTGCCGGGATTCGATCCGGGGACCCTCCGTTCTCAAGCCCCACCTTCCAACCACTAAGCCACGGCCCTCAGCTACACATTCGTGCAGTATACTGCACTCATTATATAGGCTTGGTTGACTACGTCATCGAAAACCGACGGCGCATGCGTTTGTAGAGGGACTTTGGATTAGCATTTTTTAGCACTCAGGGGGTTAGGGTTAATAGCACAGTTATCCATCATACCAAATGTCATAAGTTTACTACTCTCAGAACTTGAGATATTTAGTTACGTATATTTAATTAGCTAGACTTCGTCATACTTTTAGGATTTCCACATTACGGATTGAATTTTTCCAGATATATCAGTGCATTTTCAGGTTCCTGATGTACAAATATGGAATAAAAACACCTCTGATTTTCCATGTGAGGAGTGTGATGATTAATACATTTTTAGTTCATTTTAAGAACATGGTTATTAAAATAGAGGTTCAAGATTGACAAAAATCAATTTGTGGCTCAAAATGGTTTTTCGTGGCTGGTTTCGACTACTTTTGGAGATTTTCAAATAGCCATATCACCAGAACGCATTACTCGATTAACATGATTCTTGCAGCAAATAATATCTGTTGCCAAGATCTTTAAAATGACACATGTTTTGTTGAATTCCAATATATTTGAAATTTGAGTGTGCTGTACCTACTACTACATGTACTTCAACTTTGCTCACGGTCCTAATTGATTACAGATACCCCTAACCATTCAATTACAATTTCTTTGCAGTCATTGCGTTACCTAATGAGAGTATGCTCTTTATGCTCCTTTTGCATTGTTTTATTTCTCTTTATTGCCGCGACATTATCTGCTCCTGATGAGCACATGCTCCCGGAGTACTTAATGGCCATTACAAGGGGGTATCATGCGCGTCCAAGGACTTTCAAAAGGTACCTTAAATAAGTAATTGCATTAACGTATCGTGCCAAGGCTTGAAAAACCACCCTAATTACGTGATTTTTTGGACACGCATGATACCCCTTGTAAAATCGACTGAGCACCCCGGGCACATGCTCCTTTTAAATTGTTTTATTTCGTCTATATTGCAGGCATTATGCTCCCTGATGAGCACATGCTCCTTTATATGCTCCTTTTATGTTTTATTTCATCTTCATTGCAGGCATTATGCTCCCTGATGAGCACATGCTCCTGTCCGGCCAATACCTGTACTACACCCAAGTGGATTTCACCTATGTTCAAATGCAGTATGGCAATCCGCCACCCAAACCTCGTATGACGCAAGGAAGAGTGTTCATAACAAACCGACGAATGCTTTTCTTGTCTGCCGAAGAGTACCAAGGTATGTTCTGTCTTAGACTGAGACTCTCGGCCCAAGGGGGGGGGGGGGGGGCACTCAACTAGGGGTAGGTAGGGGTGTGCCATCCAGGGTCTCAAAAATGGGGCTTCAGAACAGACTTTTGACGAAAAATGGGGTCTTAAGATTTCTTCCAAAAAATAGAAATGTTTCCCCCGCCCATATTTAGTTAAGAATGCAAATTTTTTTGAAAAAATTGGGGTTTTAGAAAGCAAATTTTTCAAATATTTGGGGCTTTGGAACGCAATGTTCACGATTTTTGAATTTTTAATAAAATGGTTTTTTTAAGAGCTGATGCAGGCTCAAAAGGGGGCGATCTGAAGAGAGAGCAGAAGAGGGTGAAAAATGGGGGTCTTCAGGGCAGCACAATACATATACCCCTTTCCAATGTCAGCCCCCCCCCCTGGACTGGACTCTTGGTTATCCTCTTATCTCCATCTTGGCAGGCTTTTATATTTAGTACCTCTTTGGTGAGGAATTTGTCCATAAAGTGGGCCTTTGGGTAAGAAATATGCAAACTTTCCAATATTAAGTGGAGGTCTTTGGTTAAGGTACATTTTCAAAACATATGGATGGGGTCATTGGGTGAGAGCAAGGTGTAAAATGGGGTCCTTAAAGGCATAGGTCCACTTTGGCTAGTTCACCCAGGGTAAACTATAGCTTACACCTGATCATTATGTGACAGATGAAATAGAGTTAAGATCTTGAAATATTCCCAAAGGACTGGCTGGTAAGAGTGGAACCAAAGGTTTAAGCCTTATGTTTGTTTACTACCAAATGGAAGTGCCCCTATACCCACCCACACATACCCAGTCAGAATGTATACTACAAGTACCATATGGTCGCTAGCCCGCTAGCCCCCCCCCCCCCCCCCCCCCCCTACCTAATTTTTATATATTAAAAATTGGTCACCCAAAGAAGTTAAGAACCCCTTTATCATGTTTATGGTAATTGCACCTTTATGCCAGCCTTTCATTAATCATAATATTCATTTTTAACTTGATTGCCCTTGAACTTGAACACTGCCCTCTCCTGGCCTATTATGTCTGACATTCTTCAAAGAGTTTTATTGTTTTATGCATTTTTTACTCCCGCATTTCCAGGCTTGACCTTTCAAGATAACGGAACACGCGGCCAAGACTTGAAGCCTCAAAGCTATCATATGAGAAGCACAGCCTCGGATGTGTTACACTACCAAAGTCTGCCACTACAAAGTCTTAAGAGTCTGGAGTTCCATTCCTCCATGGGTACCAGCAGTGATACGGACGTCAGGGGGCACGCACCAAGCTCGTTGTTCCGTGCCTGTGGGTGGATGCAGTCCCAGTTTTGCTGTAATAGCTGTGAGGTAGGGTTTCAACCATTTACACAGCAATGACATTGACACCCCCCCCCCCCACCTGTTACAACCAACCAACCCCCACTTACCCCTGTCAGGTCAAGACACCTGGGTGGAGGGGCAGTCAGGTATAATGTTGTAATCATCGCGCGAACACAATGCGGAGTAAGGTGTGTTTTTTACCACAGCGCGCGTGGACCCGTGCTAAGTGTATCAAATTCGCCAATTTCAGAGAACAAGGGTGTCTTTTTCAACCTGAATCTGTGTATTCCGCGCTAAGGGTTGCCTGGGCGGATAGTCACATGTCATCATTGTAAAAATAGCTCAAAATGGTTAGGCCTATGAGATAAATTTACTTATAAAACGGAATCACACACTTCATTATGTTCATTTCTGTCTAAACTCTATAAATGTCATTACCATATTTGGAATCATCATGAGAAATGCATTGAAATAAGTACAAACATGCCTAGTATTGGTTCAGTAATCCGTGAGATAGACATTGAAAGTTGGGCAAGGTTTCTCAAAAATCTGTCTGGTATAAAAAATGGTCAAAAAATAGCCGCTTGGAAAGTGTTAAGTAGATTTAGAGAAGAAATTTCATTTTTATTTGATGAATATACGTACATCAGTTTTGTGACAGGGGCAGGTTGGAGACTTCTCTATGTAGCCTAAACACCCTGATAACAATCTTTTCAGTTAGGAAAATCTTCAGGTCAAGTCAGGTCAGTCGGTTGATTTTCCTTATTTTCTTTGCTGACAAATATTACTGACAGACTGGTTCATGTCAAGATAAAATTGGTAAAAATGTCAAATTTACTATACTAATGTTTCTAGTGTGATAATTTAGTTTTAAAACAATTATTTCAAGCAAACTTATTCATTTCAAGCAGAAAATAGTAATATTGTGACAATTTGGGTAATAAAAAAGGTAACACTAATTGTTGAGAATTTAGTGTCAGTTTTTTTGCCATATTATCCCCCATATATACAAATATCTTACCTTAATCGATCCTTCAAAATATTTTACATTATTTTCACTCATCTTTTCTATCACAGAGTGCTGAGTGCTTGAAGTCATGGCTTCATGACCGACCCATCACTTCCACCGTCAACTTCCGCCAGTTGACCTTTGGCACTCTGCTGCCGCCATGGGATAATCGCGGGATGGTCACTATCCATCTCCATCAAGCGTTTTCACTGAGTGTCGTAAGAGATTTCATCGCAGAGATTCAGCGACATGCGCCTGGCTTGCAGTGTCAGGGCGATAAAACTGGCAGTTCTTAAATAAAACTGTTCTTTAGTCTATAAAGTACTGCTCAAATACCAAAAAACCTGTATACTATTTTAATCAGTTCCAAAGTGGCGAGAAATATGTGGTGTTATCTCTCTGCATGCAAGAGTAATCCAAGCGTATATGAGCCATACACCTTCTATTTTGGCAAAAGCAAGCAATTCAAAATGCGCCATTGTGCGCCATGGGAGCGTTTTACATGACCATGCTCTTCTGAATTAATTCGCCTCTGTAAGCATTTAAGCCAATTTGGTACTGATTGAACTATAAAATGTGAATTTGGTTCTAGACAGCTATACTTTACTTCATGCCCACATTTTTGCAGCATGAACATTTCTGGTATAATTACTCAGAGATGCCAGTTAGTACAACTCAAAAAACCTGAAAGTTGTATAAAAAACCTGAAATATCACAAAGTGTTACTAGAATGCCCCCAAACGGACTGTAAACAAATAAAAGAGTAGAAATTGGGAGTGACAAAAACAAAAGACAGGCATCTCTGATTACTGTTGTACATGTATTGCAGGGCTTTTTATAATAAAAGAAAATGACATTACAAACAGACTAGAAAGTGGCTTTCTGTCAATAATGGAAGCGGCAGGTGTCAAATTGTAAGGTTCCAAGTACAGTGTTAAAAGCTATAGCATTAGATTTTATATAGCTCCCTCTATTTTTATCCTATAAATACATATTTTTTGCATACTTGCATTTGTAATTAAAATCGTGAAAGGTTACAATTGAAAGTACATGTTTGATTTTGCACACTAACATTATTCTTAATTAATTAGAACCGGAAAAACAGACACCCTGTTCTATGGACAAACACACCTCTCAGGTAGACCAGGTCGGTCTGTTTTTTTCTTTAAATTGTCAATTTTTGAAATTAAAAAAAAAAGTGTTCAAAATTTAAAATGTCATCACAATTATAAAAACCCAATCAAATTTGTTTCAAAACAATTTCAAAACAATGTTGAAAATTGCTTGTTTTTTGGGGGTTGGGTTGGGTTGGGGGGGGGGGGGGGGGACTGGGTCGATCGGGTCTGCAGGTTTTTTTCCCTGTTTCCTTATGGATGAGTGATTAGTAATCCAGGTAAGGGATTTATAACAACAACAAATATAGATAAATTTGGTGTTGAGAATGCAACTTTGAAGTTGATAACAATATCCTGTAATTTAGTTCTGTTATTACTTCAATTATTTAACATTTTAACAGCCAGCCAGTGGATTCTTGTTTGTATTCATACATGTGTATTAGTAAACATAAAGCTGGAAGGAGGGGAGGGCAATTAGTTTGTATTTAACAGACAAATCTCTAAGGTTAGCTCATGTACGTAAAGATTTTACAGCTCACTGCGGTGACAACCCATTCAGAGAACATTGGGCCAGTTAAGGGTGCTGCTGTTAAGTCACAATTTCGCATTCCATACACCCCCTATAAGACATATTACCTTAATCTTCCCCACAGGAAGGAGAATTTCAAACGGGGTTACCTGCATGGGTGACTCTATTTGAAATCTACTATGAGGAAGATCTAGGTCATGGCTTCCATATGGGGTGTATGGATTTCAAATGGAATAGCTTGATATCTGCATGGCTCGGTGCCACCCTAGTAGACTGGGTCCCCACGTCCCTCTATATGGCCGCCATCTTTGAAAATGGCGGACCAAAAAGAGGGGCTGGGAAAATAGTATGTCCAAAAAGTGTGCGGTTTTCACGTGGAATTCCATGTGAACTTTGCATATATGAAATGCATACTAATACCGAGCACGCGCATTTGTACAAAGCAACAACAGAAATACCACCCGATCGCGTCACGCGGTGTACAATGCCGCATAAAACTATCGGCGCATTGTGGCGTGACT
>CM069457.1:17190300-17406547 GCA_035610835.1 Ophiura sarsii | reverse complement strand
CACATGGTGGCAGCAGAGTGCCAAAGGTCAGCTGGCGGAAGTTGACGATGGAAGTGATGGGTTGGTCATGAAACCATGATTTCAAGCACTCTGCAGTCTGTTATACAATAGATGAGTGAAAAAAATGTAAACTATTTTGCAGGATCGATTAAGGCAAAATGTGATAGGTGTATATATGGGGGCTAAATAAGGAGGGTAATAGGAAAAGGGGGAAGGAGTTGTGTTGCCCTCAATGACCGACCCTAAAATCTCAAAAACTAGGGCCGAAATTATTTTTTAAGATTTAAATTGTATACCCAAATTGTCACAATATTACTATTTTCTGTTAAAATAAATAAGTTTGCTTGAATTAATTGTTTTAAAACTATAAGTCAAATTGACATTTACCAATTTTGTCTTGACATGAATCACTGTCGGTCAGTAATATCTGTCTGCAAAACAAACAAAACAAAAGAAAGGAAAATCGACCGACCGACCCGACTTCAAGAAGTTTGGCACTTGAGGGCAAAACACAATAAAAAAGTGTTGCCTAACTTAAAATATTGTAATCAGGTGTTTAGCCAATAGAGAAGTCTACAACCTGATTCCAATCTACCTGTAACTACCCACCCCTGTCCCATAGACGTACAGAGTGAGTCAAAAAGACTGCAGTAGTGGAAAGAAGCCATTTTGTTTTCAAAACCAAAATGAATTTTAAAACTTTTTAAACGTTGCAAGAATGATGCATTAATCCTAACTTTGTGTGAAAAAAATGAAGTCGATTACATTTTCCGTTTGCTTTTGGTGAACCTTTTGACCAGTGCACCCATTTCACACGTTTGTCCACGAGATACCCAAAATATGCATCAAATCGCAAAATGTGTCTCTCATTCAAATTTGGAAACTTGAGTTCATTTGTGATGTTATTGGAATTTGATGCATCCTTTCTTGTTTACATGTGAGTTAGCATAATCAATTATAATCATGCCCATGCTATGAAAGCGTATAATGTTCTAAATTTTAACAAAAAACTGACATTTTCCATTTTGTTTGTTTTGCAGACATATATTCAAATATGAAAATGCAATGTGTGCCATTTCAAATGAAAATCACTGTGCTCGTGGACAAACAGGTAAATTTGGTTGTGCAGCAAAGAGGGTCACCAAAGACAAACGAAAAATGCAATCGACTTCATTTTTTCACACAAAGTTAGGATTAAATACATCATTCTTGCAAAGTTTAAAATAAAAATAAATTCATTTTGGTTTTGAAAACAAAATGGCTTCTTTCCACTATTGCAGTCTTTTTTTGACTCACCCTGTATGTATATAGATGGTGTGACCGGTGACGTAGTGCCCGGCGGTTTGCGTGCGCACCTACAGGGAACGATGCTTTAATTCACACTTGATTGATCATTACTTACGGTGTAATAGTGCAGTAGTCATGGTATGCATCCCTAAGCACAATGAGAGACCAGGTACTAAATATGGTTGTCCGGCGGTTTGCGTGCGCACCATAAGGGCATGTGCTTTTAAAATTGGCGCTCAGTGATGTGTGTTTTGCTTTCATATAGTAATGTATGCAGTAGTCATGGACTAGTACCTCTAGCATGTCTTTAGACCAGGCGCTAATCAATTTGTAAACACTACTGATGTAAACAACGGGCACCTCATCTATAGGCCGATTCATCAATTCAAAATGAAATTGCTTCTCTAAATCTATTTAAGACGGGGGGTACACCCAATCATATTTCTCATCGACGGACGTTTGTTTGTTTTGTTTGTTAAACGTCTGTGCATAGTTAGTCACCACCATCATGACCATCAGGCAAGAAAACAAATTGTTCTTTAATTTTGCGTGTATAAAATACTGGCTTTTAATAATTTATTAGAATTGCTGCCTGAAATTAGCTTAATTTGGTTTGAAATTAGACATTTCATGCAGACCAATTGTAAGTAATTTTGACATTAGTTAACATTTGTTATTGTTTGGGGCTTGACCTGACTGGGGCAAGTGAGGTGGTGGTGGGGGGTGGGGGTGGGGGGGGGGGGGGGTCGTGACTGGAGGTCATTTGCTGTGCAATTGCAAATGGTTGAAACCCTACCTCACAGTTATTACCGCACAACTGGGACTGCATCCACCCACAGGCACGGAAACAACAGCTTGGTGGATACCCCCTGACGTCCGTATCACTGCTGGTACCCATAGCGGAATGGAACTCCAGACTCTTAAGACTCTGTAGCGGCAGACTTTGGTAGTGTAACACATCCGAGGCTGTACTTCGCATATGATAGCTTTGAGGCTTCGAGTCTTGGCCGCGTATTCCGTTATCTTGAAAGGTCAAGCCTGGAAATGTGGGAGTAAAAACAATTCATAAAACAATAAAACTCTTCGACTTATTCGAAGGCATAATAGGAGAGGCAGTGTTCAAGTTGGGTATAGAATGGAAGAGGGCATACTTCGGTTTTGGTAAAACACGGGACATTGCAATGAATATATGCAGCTAGGTTTGCAGATCCCCATTCATCTTATTTAATTATTAACATTATTATTCACACCATAGGCCCCCTTTAGACAATATTGCAAATGTTGCCATCCAAAGACAGTTTATTTTTGACATTCGCTCAATGCTACAGCCATGCCTTGCTTCAGCATATTCATGATCAAGATGCATTCTCACTAGTGTTGGATCAAGCGATACACAGGTCCCTGGGAGAGGGAGGGGCCTATACATGGTAATCAGTGGCGTAACAGCCGGGGGGGGGGGGGGGGGGTCAGGGGGGCAAGTGCCCCCCCCCCCCCCCCCCCGAAGGTGCTCAGCAGGAAATTCAAACCTACCCACCAGGAAAAATAGGGGGAAGGGAAAAGAGGAAAAGAAGGCGGAAAGGGAAAGAAAAGAGAGAGAGAAAGGAAAAAGGGAGGAAAAATAAAAAGGAAAATGAGAAAAAAAGGGAAAGGAAAGAAAAGAAGAAAGGGAAAAAAAGAAAGAAACAAATTGTTGACTGTAGGCTACGGTGCATTTTGTGACCGTGCGATTTTTTTTGACAGTGCGACATTTTTTGACCCTACCCACCACCCCCCCCCCCCCCCCCCCCCCCCCCGTTCTGGAGGGAGTGTGTAAGCTAGTTTACCCTGGGGCCTTGGTGAACTATAGCCAAAGTGGACCCCATTTTAGCCTTGCTCTCACCCAATGACCCCATAATGTTTTGAAAATTTACTTTCAACCAAAGACCCCCACTTTCTCACCCAAAGGCCATGAACAATGTAGGAAATTCCCCACCGAATTAGGTACTAAATATAGAAGCCTGCTAAGATGCAGAAGGGGGCAACCGCACTCGGTCTAAATCAGAACATACCTTGGTACTCTTCGGCAGACAATAAAAGCATTCGTCGGTTTGTTATGAACGCTCTTCCTTGGGTCATACTAGGCTTGTGCGGTGGATTGCCATACTGTACTTGAATAATATAAGTGAAATCCACTTGGTTGTAGTACAGGCATTGGCCGGACAGGAGCATGTGCTCATCAGGAGCATAATGCCTGCAATGAAGATGTAATAAAACAATATGACCATGTGTTTTGAACTCGCCACCATTTTAGTTCGTCATGCAATTACCCATCAGAACAAAATGGTTGTCAATGGTAACTTGTTGAAATATACTATACGGTATCGGGAAGTAAATGAGCACAAATGTTTAAATTTCATATTTATTAGAGTTTACAAGTATATTTTTTGGGGTATGCACCCAGCCTGATTTAAACGGCATTTTTGAACTCCCCTATTTGAGAGCTTTCCAAAAATGTATAATTTTGCTATCATCGGTTGAATACTTTTGTTTTTATAGTCATATATGTAAAACTGATGAGTTAGGGCAAGTTCACTGTGTAGCGAATAGGGAGAAAGCCAAGTACAATGCAATCGATTCATGATTAAAATTGTTACATAATAGTTGTCACGTTTGTTGAAACAGAATCTTATAGAATATAAAATAATCTATAAAATGTGATGTTTGTACCATACAGGGATGAGGAGTTATTGTAAATTGAACGTAGAATTTGGAACATTTTCTATATTCCCCATAGAGATTATACACAGCGTCACAGCCGCCGCCGCCACCGCCACCACCCTGACTTTGACAATATAATTCGAATCATATCTCAGCCAAACAGTTATAGAAATACCTTATTTATTAACACAATGTAGCTAAATAAATAGGCTTTCAAATGACACCTCAACCATGATTGCTCTACCACATTTAGTTGTTGAGTAAAAAGAGAGAGATGGAAGATTCGTCACCACAAATGCAACGCCACCACCTTTTGTGGGTGGTGATTTCAAAACACATGGCCATATAAAAGGAGCACAAAGGAGCATACACCTATCAGCATAATGCTTACGATGAGGAGACGAAATAAAACAACATAAGGAACATAAAGGAACACGCTCTCATTAGTTAATAAAATGCCTGCATTTGGTTAGAAGTATCCAATAAGCATGGTTTGAAGGACCTTGAGCAAAGTTAAAGTACTGGAGATATAAATTATCTTTAAAGGGAAAACCTTTTAACTGAAGCATGTTTTAATTGAAGGCTGAATCAGGCCATTTTAAGATATCATATTTCGACACATGTTATCATGGTTATGTACGTAAGCAGAGGTTTGAGGGAATTCATGTAAATTAGGGAGTTTATGTAAATCTTCATAAAGACTGAAAAGATTTTAAAAGAGCTTGGAATTTTGAGCAATTTATAGGACAGAGATCACTATTGGGGGGGGGGGGGGTGAAATCAAAAGAACTTTTGAGAAAATCAAATTAGGTCTATGGCGTAAATTGAAAAGGGACTTATTTGATCACAAACCTTGCAAAAACTGATCGTAGTTTAATGCATCACGTGCAGTAGTTCTTCCCGCCTCAGTTGCGCTTGTCACGGCCTGTGACGCAGATGTGATGACGCTGTGGAGCGCGGCATGACTCATAGGCCTAAGCGTCGTCTGCAGTCCGTTTAATACGCCTTGAGAGGTCGGGTCGAACTGATACTGTCGTTGAGGTTGTTGCGTCGTTGCCATCTGACAAAGGGTATAAAACACAAGATTCAGTATGTGATGTACATGGGGTGAGGGGGAGGGGAGGGGGGAGATATACTAAATCCATCAGTCAGTCGTCTAACAATATCGCATGGAGGTTGGAAACCACTGGTCTATACATTGATATGGGGCTGTTACGGACGCAGTCTAGGAAGGGGGAGCAAACAAACCGGGAGAAAGACAAATTGGGGTGGGTGGGGGTATTTCCTGAATGAGGGGGGGGGGAGCATGATCGTCCACATAGATCCCCCCATTTTAATCTATCTTCATCGCTTTGTCAACAACCTGTCATTGGGCTTTCCATTTGAAATCCATACACCTTTTGGAAGACATACACTCACTCTTTCACTAGCTTCAAATGGAGTCACCCATGCAGGCAACCCCATTTGAAATTCACACGCCATATATGGGAACGGTTAAGATGATATAATATGATAGAGGGTGTATAGATTGCAAATGGAATAGCCCTTAATGCCCTTATATGAACTCTTTTTGTTAAAATAATTCATAATTCGCTCGATGCCTCTAATATACGAAGTACCACGAAAATGTGGTATTCTTAATGAATGACCATTTAAAATGTTTTTAAAAAAGTTGGTATTCGCACTGATTGAGGACACTCTGTCTAAAGTC
This sequence comes from Ophiura sarsii, assembly GCA_035610835.1. Taxonomy (NCBI): domain Eukaryota; kingdom Metazoa; phylum Echinodermata; class Ophiuroidea; order Amphilepidida; family Ophiuridae; genus Ophiura; species Ophiura sarsii. The sequence goes on along the minus strand of CM069457.1, from coordinate 17,400,852 downwards.
ACTGTTCGATCTTCAAAAATTGAGTACATGTATATTATATTGAGTGGCCCTCCAGGTCACGACGCAAAAATGTCCCTTTTCACTAATAATCTTTAACATATCCCTATATGGCTTCGTTTGTCGGTCGGTTAGTCGCAGGTTTGATCGATTTGTTGAGCCCATTTGTACTGTTGAAGAAATCAAGCCAAGCTATTGTTAGAGACCCCATTACAATGTTATAATAAAAATAAGGAAGTGATCAATTTGACTTCATTTTAGATCTGCCTAGCTCCTATTATTGACACGTTGGCTTGCCAGCAAGCTCAAGCTTAAAATCACAAATTATAAATATTTTAAACAGGTTCGCCGTCGTGGATAGAAATGAGACAATTATGGGAAAACGATCTCGCCCGGGAATCGAATCCAGGACCTATTGCTTACTTGGCAAGTGCCTAATCCATTGGGCCACAAGACCTCGCATGATGGTAAAGCATCTGAAATTCAAACCATAAGCGATTTCGTTTCCCAGTCTCCTGCCACAAGTTTCAACGGAATTACAATCACAAGTTTCAACGGAATAAACAAGTTCCTACTGCGTATACTTCATAAGCTTACCATTAGACATATAAAACAGTGTATCTTCCAGGAATATCGTTCGTTAGCCAACGAGTACGGACGGCTACGAGACTGTAAATAAAGAAGGCAAAAGAAAATAGATCAATTTCAAGCTTCGCACCAAATTAATTTTCAATAGGCCTAATCAATTACGCCTGATACACCTCCGGCTACTCTTCATTTCCACAACTCTCTATACCTCTGGTTCTCTGACCGCGGCCACCTCCTCCTTTCTTTATACTACCTCACAAGCCCCTTGCCCCCGCAACTCTTTTGCCCTCATTTTGATCTCACCCATCGTAATAACACGCATCTTCAGTCACCTGACCAAGTAACTCCATGTTTTTCTCCTCTCGCGTCGAAGCCAAAACCAGTCTCGCACCCATTTCGTGCACAAGCTCTCGTACAAGCTATCTGCTAGCTGTTTCCTTGCATAATTTCGTTTCTTCGCATTACTTCTTCATACACACTAAGAAGTCCGGGGTCAAAAAATGACCCCGACGGGGTCATTTTGACCCAATTGGTCGTGGTCATTCTAATGACTCCGTACTTGGTCAAAAAGTAACCTCGTTGTGGTCAAAATATAACACCATTTTGGGTCAAATGAAATGACCCCTTTGGCAGTGGTCAAAATATAACCCCTTTTTGGGGTCGGAATGAAACGACCCCTTTTGCATGGGGTTACTTAATAACCACATTACGTGGTTGTTTTCAACCCAATTCCTGGGTCAAATTAACCCAATTACGGGGTCAAATTAATCCAATTACGGGGTCAAATTAACCCAATTACTGGGTCAAATTAACCAATTACCGGGTCAAATTAACCCAATAACGGGGTCAAATTAACCCAATTACGGGGTCAAATTAACCCAATTACTGTGTCAAATTAAAATGTAACACAATTAATAATGATATTTAGAAATAACCCCGGAAAAATGACCCATTAGTTTTTAGTGTGTACACCTCCTCATGTCTCTCCTTCTACCACTACTTTCTCCAGATCAGACAAGTATTTTAGCTTACTCTGCATGTCTAATCCTCTCACCACTTGTATCTCATCCCGACTAACTGACAACTGTGTCCGTTGCCCCAAATCGAGCTCGCATTCTTTCACCATCGACTCTCTCCGACCCAACTCTCCACATCACTGCTGCTCCTCAGCCTTCAACCGACCCCGAAGTATCTTCACCGCTTCCTCTTCAGCTACCGTTTCTCTTTCCTCCGTTGAAGCTCAGCCATCTATTGCAACATTTCAACCTCCAATACTCTTTGGAACAACTCATCAACCAACGTTCTGCAAAATAGTTCCGTCTCAAAATGTACTAAACCATATTCCTGCCGGTCATATTCCTTCAAGGCCACGCAGCTGCCTCCTCATCTCCACCTCACTCAGCCGTTGCTCTGCTAAAATTTCCCTCCGCATCAAATCATTCCCTCTCCGCCTCAAGTCCTCCAACTCTTTCAGAACTGTCCCTTTCCACGTCACATAATCACCCATATGTGCCCACGGTAGGCCTACCCAACACGTGAGCCTACCACCACATCGCTATCAGCATAGCCAAAACTACCTGAACTGCCCGTCAACCTAACTTGATTCTGGGCCCAACATCAATCCATCACCGAATCGCTTTCACTGCTTGCATATCCACCAGCATTTCCAGCTTTGCCCAAGCTACTGGAAATCACCAAAATGTCGACATTCTCCATTTATGTCAACATTTTCCAAATCACCTAAATGTCGACACTTTTGTCAACCCTCTCCACATTGTCGCCATGTCGACCTCCATCAACTCTCTCCACATCACCTCCACCAAATCTCTCCATATCACCTTCACCAACATCACCTCCAACGCCGACATCTCCGCCAACGCCGATTCCACCACTTGCCGACCTTCCACCATCGCCGATCATTCCTCCACCATAGCGCCGATTCCACCACCCTCGCCGATTCTACCACCATTGCCGACCTTTCCTCCACCCTCGCCGATTCCACCACCCTCGCCGTTCAATACACCACCCTCGCCGATCATTCCACCACTCGCCGATCATTCCACCACCCTCACCGATCATTCCACCACCCTCGTCGATCATTCCTACCATCGTCGACCCCACCACCATCGCCGATTCTACCACCATACATCTTCCGCTCCAAGAGTCGCCACATCACTACCACTAGATATTATTCCTTCACGCCAACGACGCCCTAAATTCGACCAATTAACGTCGCCGAAAATGTACTAACCAAACCATGCTAACACTTGTCACCAAAACAAAACAAAAATCCCACATCTGACACCACTGTCGCGGGTTCGGCTCGGGCATCCGCCTATCAAGTGGTTTGTCAACTGACACCACCATTTTAATAATATTTACCTAGCGTTAAATTGGAAACCTAAATTATTAAAGATCACGTGAGTAAGTTGTGGGGCAGAACTCCACGTTCGACTGTTAGATAACAAGCAAGAGAGCCTTCAACTAATCTTGATTTGTTGTATTTATTTAGGACTTCCAAACAGTTTTCACAAAATCACAAGTTCTACACTGAACTCCTCGCTACCAAGCTATCGCTTAAATATTTAAAATAGACCAAAACAACTTATAACTCAACCCTCCTTTAAAATGCTTCTTCTCCTACAGTTGGCATGCTACAATCACCAGAATTGGTCAAAAATTCCTTATGACCATGCGCATATAGGGTCTCCAGCGATTAAAAGTGGCAAGTCATATGGGGTCACGAGGGGTCATTGAACTTTACAAGGGTATAAGTCAAGACACGGTCCGATTTGGACCGAACTTGTTTCATCTTGTTTGGTTTGATGAGCCAAGAAAAAAAAGGTCAAGGTCATGATTGACTTTTTTTCTTGGCTTATCAATAAACACACGATACAACAAGTCTGGTCAAAATCGGAGCATGTCTTACATTTAACAATGTAAAGTTCAATGACCCCTAGTGACCCCATATGACATGTCAGTTTTAATCGATATATACCCTATATGTACATGGATCCCACTAATTTCTTCTGTGATGGTTTGGTTTCTATGACAATAAATGTATGAACATGTCACAGAAGGATAAATAAATGACGTCACCCATTCAGAATGTACCGACGTAGGATTTTTACTCTAAACTAACCCCCATGTAAACAAACTTGACCTTAACCTCTTTTTCCGTAATCTTCATTCCTCCCTAGATGATTTAAGAGAATAATAAACCACATTTTCTATCGCTCCTCTTAGCCATTTCAAATGGCCCCACAATTTATCAAAACACACCAAAATTAACAAACCTCATCGAAAATGCCAATCATGCGTTATTAAAATTGATTAAAGATATTTTGGTCATTTTTAATCAGAAAAATGCTACGGTTGACATAAACGCATGGATAATCGATCAAAATTAACTGCCAATCTCCGTTCATTGCAACATTTAGGGAAAAACCCGTTCGATACTGTATCACGCAAGGGGGAAATCTCATTTTTGGAAATAAAACGGTGGATTTGGACGTTTAAAATCGTCTAAAAAATCACCCGTAGCACCAAAATACGGATGAAATTCATGGAAAATCTTGATCTACAGAAATATTATTTATCAAGAATATCGCCCTTGACATGATAAAACGAGCATTGAAGTAGAGGTGGGCTATTCATAGAGGGTCATAACTTCAGATCATATCGAACACCGCATAAATGATGACTTTATCAACACTTCTCCCATTTTAAAATGAAAATTCGAAACATTCCTTATAGTCCAGGGTGCCCCGGCCATAAAAACCACACAATGTCAGCCATTTTGGAAAAAAAGGTATTTTAAGTTGATAATAACCCAGTCATCTTTGGTCCAATGAATTTTATTTTGGTGGCAATACCCATGCATGTTTTGGGGGACAAGGAATAATCTTATGCAATTTATTATATCTCATGATACGATGTTTTGTTTTCTTGAAAATTACGTTTTAGTGTAAAATGGCCATCGAAACATCTCAAATGTTTATGTTGAAAAACATGATAGGAGTGACATTTTAGGCATTTCCTGAAAATCTGAGTAAATTACCATTTGTTGTTTTGAGACTATACCATTTTGAATATAATTGAATTGCCCCCCCCCCCCCATCGAATAATGTACTAATGAAAGTTCGTTGACCCCTGTATTTTGTACTCTCCTATGAAAGTGTTTTTCGAGATGTTTTTGTGATTTTGAAATGGATGCCACGGTCAAATGACATGAGGTAACATGCTCAAATCTTCAAAAAATGTTTCTTATCATGTTCCATTTCAAATTCATTGTTATTGATGCGAATGCCAGACGACGCTCGCGTATTCAAGATTATTCAGGTTAAAATATGCGATCGCGGTTACGTGATCAAGTGAATGGGACGAACGCATAACAACGGATTAAATTCAAAAAATTATACTGACACAGAAGTTGGTTATCCAACTCCAGCAGTTTTAGGATGAAATAATTTAGTTCCAACGTGTGATGAATTTTATGGGGTCATAAAATCAAAATCCATTTACATTGAAACCAACGGGAATTCAAAATTAACGGCCGTTCGTGTCCACCGTCGTCTGGCGATTGCTACTTTTTGCAAAGCGCCTTCACATTCCAAATTCGACCAAAACCAGCTATTACAAGAAAACAAATGGGTTATATGAGACGAGACCAGCACAGAATGACATCTTGTACCCTAAAACATGGGTCTTGCCACCAAAATCAAAATAAATTGAACTAAAGATGACTGAGTTATGATTAAAATACTGTTTTTGCCAAAATGGCCGCCATTTCAGATGATTTATTTGGCCAGATTTGATGTGGAGTGCGGTGTGAGGCAAGGCTGTCTTTTTGCTCCTTTACTCTTTGAAGTGAGCGGCGAACTTTTATTTGATAAACTCCGCCAATCCAACCTAATTGAACCGCTCTCTGGTTATACCAAGAATGAAATTAAAATTTCAACTTTTACTGATGACACTACCATTTTTGTCAAATATACAGACTCTTTGGAACATGCTCTACTCATATTAGATGAGTTTGCCAACATTTCTGGTTTACACATTAATCATGACGGTAGTGACGCCATTTGGATACGGTCGCTGAAAAACAATGCCTTTAAACATGGTAATGTCAACTGGACACGTTCCCCTGACAATAACATCAAGGTTCACATTTAGCCCCAACACTCCGCTTAAAAAAGATATCTTGTAATTGGGATAGCAAAATGCAAACAATTTAAAGCTCAATACGTTCATGGAAAATGAGAGGACTTTCAATGAATGATTGGTAGTGACCTAATTGTTTAAACCCTTTTGGCATCCCAACTCACCTTTATAGCAACTGCTATAGCGATTCCAGATACACAGTAAAAACTGTTTTAAACAACGTCCAACAGTTGTTTAAGCCTGTCACAACTATGGTTCAAAATGTCAAACAATTGTTTAAACAACTGCAGCAGATGTTTAAACAATTGTGTAACTTTGAAATACAAATGTTTATTACATTTATTTGGAATAGGAACGAAGCTGTTAAAACCCCTGGGGTCTACCTGTCTATCTTACAGTGGTTCTGATTGGTTTATTATATACAAGATGTACTCGTATGAATAGCCAATTCAAATGCAGCTTGTAAAATGTTTCACTCCCATCTTTATCAGGGATACAATTATTCTAACAATGTCTATCATTGGTGCAATAAATGATGTATCCATCTTTCTGACCAATCGGCCGGTAGTTCTCAGAGGGTTAAGAGAAAAACGGCAATATCCGATTATGATATGAGCGGCATATAACCATTACCAAATAGGTACATAAGGATGGCGTTGATTATAATCTGATATGGAAGATTCATTCAGATCCAATGTAAAATATGTAAAGGTGTACGTTTCGGATACATCTGTAGGCTTTATCAACACCTTTTGGTAATGATGATCTTGACGACTCACGACGCTTTTTGCAGCGTCTCCAAATTGACGAGTCTCAAGAACAATAACTCAAATCTTACCGAATCTCTACGGCAATGGAACCACACTGCACAATTCGGAATCTAGTGGCACATCCGAAGGACAAACGTTATCATCACAGTATTTCGGACGCGATATATGTAAGAATTGTGATAAAAGATACATCGGTGACACCGGGAGACAATTCGGCACTAGCGAACACAAGAAAGAGGCAGAAAAGGCTAACAATACAACAACTAGATACTTTTCACAACCACAACCGTGTGACTTGAGCTGAAATGGAAAAATCGCCCAAAATCGTTATTTCATATCATACAACATGACACATTCTACATACCAAAATCATCCACGTACAAATTAAAACACTGTATCCACGCCGCAGTACTCCTAAACAGGTATTATCCGTACTTTGATACCAAAAATTCTCTTCACGATCTGAAGGTTTTTGTAAGAGCTTGTCACGCGTCAATTGAAGAACTATAAGGTTTCCGACATCTTCTCTCTTTAAGTCTCGAAATTTCTAGTACATTTGCGAACTGCACAGACTCAAATCAGGAAATAAAACTTGCAGCAAATTGTGAATTATTTTTTACAAAAAATACACAGAAATTCAATTCCGTTACAGGTATACTTAGCAATGGCGACGTTTGACAACAATTCGCGCACAGTCTAAAGCAGCATAAAATTATTTGTAGACAAACGATGGATTAGCGCGGGAACAAATGCTGCAACAACTGCACGGTACGACGATGACTGACAGCCTACTCGCAACTGCACGTTTTGTAAACAAATTCGTTTCGGGTCGCAGCAGACTCTTACAGAGCCTAGAGCCACCATTGACCACAGATGTAGGACATTATCGATTTGAAGCTAGAGAGAACACACGGTGCTACATTACACGTCGCCAAAAACTGCGAGTGCTCGCTCGATATGTTACCATGGTTACGATGAATGTGTACGAGTCTACCAATCTTATCGATCCATGCATTATTGCGTGAGCATTCCAGCATTTGGGAATCCACCTACAATGTTGCAATAGCTTTTCCACCATGTTCGTGAAATGAAGTCCGATATATGGAGGAATTAGTTTATCATATCAATCCCATTTTTACCCTTTGGCAAATGAATTTCACTATAATTTTTAGGAAAGTCGATAATTCTTAATATCTAGAAATGTGTAATTTCCCCCTTAAAAATGCTAGCAATATTGGAAAATCGATTGGTCTCTTTTCGTGACTTGTACCATTATTTTTCCGAAATATGTCACGAAATATGTCAAAAAGTACGAAAATAACGAATTTCAGGTAAACATTCGGATTGATTTCCCCCAAAACTGGCAAATTTTAGAGACAACTTCCATGTTTTTAGCATACAATTTTTTTTTTAAAAATCCATGGTAACCAGTGGCGTAGCTAGGATTTTCATATTGGGTGAGGGCAAGAAATGAAAGGGAACCAACGGGGCGCGGCGCGAAATTTTCGACTTTACACTTATTTTTGCTATGATTGAGGTACATTTTGGCTCTAAACAAGCTTGAAGCATCAATATTGCATTTTTGGGACACATGCGCGCGAACTGCGCGAAAAAAATCCATCTGTGTGACAAACATTGTGTGAGGATGCCGGCATTTGTGATTCCACCTGCCATGCTGCCATGTAGGCCTATAAGTTTTCTGCAATTTTTCATGGAATGGAATATTAAAATTGTGCTCTTGGTTATGGGACGCATGAGTGATTCTATTGAAAGATAGTGTGATCAATACAAAGTATGATCCTTTGTCTTTCAAATAAGACACTTTTGGATTTTTAAATATACCCTTTGTTTATGTAACATCATTAACATCAAAACACAATAGCTTTCAACCCATGACTGACATCTGTCAATAATTGGCTGGACGCGTAAAATAGGTTGAAATCGATATACATTTCGGCAATGCAATCATAGAACCAGATAACACTTGGTACATAGTTAGAGCACTCAACAATCCCTGTTTAACATTCTTGTTGAGATATGAATTATAGTCTATCCATCTGAGAGCGATCTTTGGTGCTCGGATGGGCAGGGGAGATGAGTAAAAATAAGATGTGCTGTCTTCTGGCGTATATTTGCTAGTTGTCGAAGGATCCCATTTTATTCCAACCTCCGGTCGAACCTCATCTATAATGTGAATTGAAACAACTAAGCTGCCTTATGCAAACACACTCAACACTGTTCCAATGCATATTATTCTCATCACACACATGCACATAGCAGCTATGTCTAGTGCACCATTCAAAGAGAGACAAATATCGAACCATTTGCGTATTATCTGAAATCAAAAGGCTTTGAAATCACTCATCAAAAGGCCTCATCACCACCGACAAACGCAGACATCAAAGCCTTATGTCAGAAATTCATGAAATCACCCAATCGATGAATTTGACACTCAAGCCATCCAAGTGCAAGTCTATGTCTTTGTCTAGCGGAAAACCAAACACTTGTCAATTTAAAGTCGGTGACACCACGCTCAAAACAACCAAAGACGCCCCTGAGAAATTCCTTGGCAAACATGTTTTTCATGGTAACAAAAGTATTGATATATATAATCTTGTTAAATCTAAGGTATTGGAGCAAATAGATAATATTAATTCAAGCCACATCAGAAATGAATATAAAATGCGTGTTTATGTGCAATATTCTATTCCAGCTCTTCGTTACCTATTCACTGTTCACGAGTTAACCGATACTCAGTTGGTCTCTCTGGACCATTTACACACCAATGCAATTAAAACATGGATAGGTATTGCCATCAATGGTCCAACACCGGCAATAATCCATAGCCCTTACGGCTTATCCATACCTAAACTCTCGGAAATGTATTTGGAAGCGCATACCATCTCTTACGCCAGGTGCCTTGTGAAAGGTGACGACAGGGTTGTTCATGTTCTTAACTCCAAATTGACACGTGAATCCACTTGGAAGCGGAAAATGCAAAAGTTTGGTAGTAGACAGTGGAATAACTTTTATCAAATCGCGAGCAAATCCATGCCCACCATTGCCCGAGCAAAATCCAAGTGGAAGTCATTCAAATCAAATATCAAGAATGAGCTTAAGAACCACCGCCTTGATAAATGGAGGCAACATGTCCAACCTTTGAAAGTCCAGGGAAACATGTTAAAGCTTATTGATTCAGAAAAGAGCGATCTCACATGGAAATCAATGATATATAACCTACCACGTGGCGTTCTGAGTTTTGCCGTTAGATCATGCATTGATTTTCTCCCTACCTTTACCAACCTCCGCACCTGGGGTAAAAGAACCAATACTAAATGCAAACTGTGTCAAAATACGCAGACTCTCCTACATGTCCTTAATTATTGAGCAATATCTCTTGAACAATCTAGGTTTACCTGGAGGCATAACAGTATTCTGTCTCATTTGGCACATGAGCTCCAGAAATCAAATAATAATAATTGTGCAATATATGTTGACCTCCCTGGCCACACAATAACAGGTGGTACAATCCCCCCCCCCCCCCCCCAAATATTATACCTACTGCACAACGTCCCGATCTTGTGCTTATTAATGAAAATGACAAATCTGTTCATATATTCGAGCTTACTGTTCCATTTGAAACCAATATCGCAAAGGCTCACAAACGTAAAATTGAGCGGTATCAAACACTCCAAGCTGATATATCACATAACGGTTTTAAATGCAACCTCAACTGCGTCGAGATCGGTTCGAGGGGTCTTGTCACTGATGAGAATCTGAAGAGACTGCGCACTGCGTTTAGGTTTGTCGGGTCAAAACTGTCCAATTCTGTCATTAAAGAGATTAGTAAAATCTCATTGCTGTGCAGTTACACGATCTGGAATGCTCGAAACGAGCCCCAATGGGACACAGCCCCATGTCTAAAAGTATGACCCAAGAACCTTCACGCAGTGCAATGGCTTCGGGTCTCCGCCATATACCTGATTCATATCTTAAATTATTTATAATGATGATGTTTGTATTGTCTTGTCCTGTCCTGTCTTTCCCTGCCTGTATGTTGGTCGGTCATTGCTGGTCTTTGACGGGCCAACATCGTGTCCTGGGTTTTATGTACGTTCTTTTTATCAATTTTACTGTATTTTTTAATGATTGAATAAAGAATGATGAAACACTAGGAGGCCACATTTATTTTTTATTTGCTATCTTGTAATGTTTCCAACAGTAAATAATGTATATTTTCACTCGGATTGGTCGGGCTTATAGTAAGTATCCCTATGTTCTGTCTGCATGTCCGAATCAATCACATTTCCTTGTTAAGTATAGAAAGAAACAAATACGCTTACAATGATATGGTATCAATATTGAAAGGTATGATTTTTATATTCAAACAAATAGTATACAATTTGAACGATGACAAACTAAACAAAGTTTATTTTCTGGCTTATAAAATAAAAGGTTGTCTTCATAGGGGTCTATCACTCTACATGTACCTGTTCGTAGAGGCCTGTAGTAACAGTAGGTGAGTAACATAATTGTCTTTTATTATGGCCGTTTTTCACTCTACTGATTCCATCGATATTTTCGTCAGAAAATAGCCTCCTCTCCCAGTCAATGGAACGGCTGGGTCACGTGGTTGGAAGATCGGTCTCAGATGGATAGACTATAATACCGACAAGAAGGGACCATCTCAAATTAAGTTTTTATCTAGCAAATTCCGCAACAATAAACCACGGAAAACAACCAAGGATAAAGAGCAATGGAAAGGATTATAATTTCGTAAATTGTGGGATGTAAAGCAATAACAGTGGGGATTTCAAAAGGGGATGATCATGACATTTTCATAAACCGTGGAACGTATGTGACGATTACTTTATGAATACATAGCTAGTAGCTCTAAAGATATCAGTTTAAGAGAGGTTGTGGCTGCCATCTTTGGTTGGTACATTCACGCATTTCTTCATTTTGATTACCAAAAAATAATCACACCAATTGATTTAAGAATTGTTCAATGTTTCTGATTAGATTTTGAGGACAAAGGCTACTTGTATCTAGTAAATTTCATGTTTTTAGCCGTTTTTGGTCCAGTTAAAAATTGATTTCTGACCATGCGCATTTTTTTGTAGATTCAGGGCCGTCAGATGGGGGGGGGGGGGGGGGGGGGTGGGGGTGGGGGGGGGGGGGTGCGTTGGGTGCGGACGCACCCCCTTGAAAATCTCTAGGCTTTTTTTTTCTTTTCTTTTTTAGGGTAAAAATTGCGTTTTTCTTAGTTTCAAATTTCAATGATAGTAACTAACTACTCATAAAACATGTTGTTTTATGAATGGAAAATGGGGTCAACGATGGCAAGATACATGAAAATTGTGTCCTAAATTCGCTGTAATGCTCCCCCAACTCGGGCCCCTGGACCCCACCCGTTATTGGCTTCGCGCCAGAGGCGCTCGCATCGTCAGCGTGCTGCAGCACTAACACTCTGACGTCATACTACTACTTCCGGTAAAAAATCGTGAAGGCAAAAGTGTCTGACGGCCCTGTTAGATTTCATATGAATACGCCCCCCCCCCCCCCCCCCCCCCCCCGCTCTCAAATTTCCCGAGCTGTCTGCCAACAAAATTGAGACCTCCCCCCCCCCCCCCCCCCCCCCAAACAAAAATCCTAAGTTACGGGCCTGGCCGATCGGGTTATTGATTTGACGTCTGAGTGTCTGATTACACAGGGATTAAAGTTTTATTGTCGTATGTACCATGATTGCGCCGCTTGCGCGCACAAATCAGGGATTTCCCTGCTTCTTGTGTCATGTTACGCAATCCTCTTAACACGTGTTTCACAAAACAAAACAAAAATGACCTATAAACAATTAGTAGGCCTACTCAGTGTAATTGTGCTTTCACCGAGTACTAACTCTTCATAGGTCAATAAATGCGTAATGTGTGTTGTGAGGAAAATTGGAAAAATCAATGCACGCACATGTTGATGTTGATGTGTGAATAATGTTATTGTGAGTTATCACCATTTGCACAAGCGCATTGTTTTGTAAACGAAACATAAGCATGTTTGACCTAATTCATACATGTATAGCAGGACAATACAAATTTAAATTTACAATGTTACGCATACGTTTAATCCCGGGGGGTGGGGTACTCACGTAGGCCTATGTAAGGCATACGGGGACGTGCCGCTCCAGTGGGCCGTTTTTTCATGAGACATCCTTAGCCATGGGTAGGCTTTTCAACTGAAAAATCCTTAGACATGGGTCTATCTTCGCGAAAATTTGCAAAAATTAGGTCTTTTTCCCCGATAATTTGCGAAAATTTGGTCTAAAATGAAGCAAAACCCCTAAAAATGGGTACCGATTTTTCCAAAATCACCCTTAGAAATGGGTAGGGGTTTTGAATCTCCAGCGGCACACCCCGACCAAACCAAATCTGAGTACCCCCCCCCCCCCCCCAGGCATACGGGGACGTGCCGCTACAGTGGGCCGTTTTTTCATGAGACATCCTTAGCCATGGGTAGGCTTTTCAACTGAAAAATCCTTAGACATGGGTCTATTTTCGCGAAAATTTGCAAAAATTAGGTCTTTTTCCCCGATAATTTGCGAAAATTTGGTCTAAAATGAAGCAAAACCCCTAAAAATGGGTACCGATTTTTCCAAAATCACCCTTAGAAATGGGTAGGGGTTTTGAATCTCCAGCGGCACACCCCGACCAAACCAAATCTGAGTACCCCCCCCCCCCCCCCCCCCCCCAGGCATACGGGGACGTGCCGCTCCAGTGGGCCGTTTTTTCATGAGACATCCTTAGCCATGGGTAGGCTTTTCAACTGAAAAATCCTTAGACATGGGTCTATTTTCGCGAAAATTTGCAAAAATTAGGTCTTTTTCCCCGATAATTTGCGAAAATTTGGTCTAAAATGAAGCAAAACCCCTAAAAATGGGTACCGATTTTTCCAAAATCACCATTAGAAATGGGTAGGGGTTTTGAATCTCCAGCGGCACACCCCGACCAAACCAAATCTGAGTACCCCCCCCCCCCGGGCGTTTAATCTCTTTAATAACGAATAAGAGCATGCTAAGAAGAGTTATATCACCCGCAGTAAAAATCGACGAACCCGTGCTGTGTGAATGTTACGAATCAAAATAAAGCACGGGGTGCGCGCACGCGAAGTGCAATATTAGACACTTTTAATACGTAACCTCACTGCTTTCAATGCGCTCGTAACTACTAAGAGTGTATGATTAATGTCCCCCGGTTTAATCCCCATGTAATGGACTTACATTATTATACCGCTCATATTGTATCACCAACCAGTTTAAACTTGGGCAATAATTATATGAAACTACATGTATATTGAACCGTTACCGCAACACTAAAAGCCATAAGCCTGTCCAAAATTATGAGGCCATTTCTTGTGATAATACACATGTTGTTGATATTCCAAACGTTCTTCATATTGTGTGATAGGCTTTTATATTGTCATGCAATTGTTCCATGATGTGTGCATACAATGTGGATGCATTACACATGTGTCCTATTGAATGTACAGTGAGGGATATTATAGGACAACACTCTAGTCCTCAACATAGCGAATAAAACCAAAGTGCATATTGTAAAGGTTCACAAATAGGGGAAAGACTATTTCAAAGCAATTCCAAGTGCCAGATTCCACCATTCAAAGCATAATTAGGAAGAACAAGACGTTCAACTCAGTTAAAAGCCTTAAAGGAAATGGTCGAAAGCCAACAATGTCCCCTTGTTGACAAGAAAAGTATTGTGAAAGGCCAACAACAATCCACAGATCACCGTCAATGCTCGCCTGAACAACCTTGGCGAGTCTTGGACCAAAATATTTAGGCAGACACTCCAGCAAACATTGCACAAGAGAGTTCTCCATGGACTCAGACCAAGAAAGACTCTACTCCTGAAAAGAGAGAAAGAGAAACTCGTCTTGCACGTGCAAGAGCACTTCTGGGCAAAGATCCAAGCTTTTGGTCCTCAGTGTTGGGGTTGACAAAGATGCAAAACGAGTTTATATGTGTGTTTTTTCAGGAGTAGAGTCTTTCTTGGTCGGCCTCCATGGAGACCTCTCATGTGCAATGTCTGCCATGATATCTTGATCCTAGAATTGCCAAGGTTGTTCAGGAAAGCATTGATGGTGATCTGTGGATTGTTGTTGGCCTTTCGCAATACTTTTCTTGCCAAACAAGGGGACGCCGTTGGCTTATGACTGCGTCCTTTTACTGAGTTGAGCTTCTTGTTCTTCCTAATTATGCTTTGTATGGTGAATTCTGGCACTTGGAATTGTTTCGAAAAAGCTCTGTAGCCTTCCCCTCTTTGTGGGCATTCACAATATGCACAAAAATGGTCCTCATTGAGTTATTTGATCTTCTTCGCCATGCTGACACAAAGAGCTAGAGTGTTGTCCTATAACATCCTTTACTGTACATTCAATAGGACACATTTATAATGCATCCACATTGTATGTTCACATCATGGAATAATTGCATAACAATATAAAAGCCTATCACACAATATAAAAATGTTTGGAATGTCAAAAACACGTGTTTTATCACAAACAAATGGCCTCAATCCTCAAGACTTGGTATGGGGTATGATTAATTTTGGACAGGCATAAAAACAGAATTCTTGTTGAATTCTATTATTATGCAAAAAATATTGAGCCCAAATATATTGATTTGTACTTGCAAACTAATTGTCTTTGGTGTAAAGCGAAAGTTCCACCACTCCAGCTGGTATAAATATGAGAAAAATGCAAAAAAACTCATATTTTTCAAAGTTATGAATAATGGGCTTGACTGTATACATTCCGCTTGGTACACCCTGTATAATATGGTGCTTATTGTGAATAGCATGTTTAATACGATAATATCATTACAAAAGGTCAATATAAAACTTATTATGACACCAATGTGATAATGGTTAACTTTATTTAGCAAAATACGTTTTCACATAATTATTATACAACTTAATAAAATATGTTATCTTCAATGTATGAAAATGGCAATTCTGTAGTTTTAGTATACTTCTTCATTTTGAACCCTATATATTTTCTACACACCCTGTACAATGACCTTGATATTGACAGTGTGAGATTCGAAAAAGTGTAGGCTTTCAGGTAATGTATACTTGTCTTTACTCCAATGTATAGTTTTCATGGTTAACACGTTTTAAGCAAAACCCACGTGATGTTTTCATTTTTCGTACATGTCACACAAAGGGGTCCCAACTCAAGGCACACGACCTTAAACTCCTAATAATTAATCCATTCCATTCAACTAAAAGGTTTTAAGTCAAGCAAGGGGTTATGATTAATGTATACATTGCCAAGCCATTGTTTGAGCTTCATCTGTTACTCTTTGAACATTTGCTTCTGCTTGAGATTTTCCTGGATAAGTAATTGCTAGTTTTTATATTATTTGGTTCATTTTTTTAAATTATGCTGTTACTTGCTTTACTTGTATTTCCAACGTTTTTCAGCGTTAACACTTTCCACGTGGCAGGCGTCTGCAGACGACATTCCAAAATGTCACAAATATTTAAAAAATGTCAAGATTATTGAATTTCATTACAATATTTGGAATCACCATGAGAAATGCTTTGAAACAAGTACAAACATTCCAAGTATTAGTTCAATAACCCTTGAGATAGACTTTGAAAGTTGGGAAAGGTTTCTGAAAAAATCTTTTTTGTTTATGGTAACAATAATAGCCGCGTGGAAAGTGTTAACATGCCATCATGTTTTCATACGTCAAAGCCAGTACTTTGGCTTTGGGTTTTGTATGTCTAATTTTGCCTAATTGGTATTTACCTATACACAACGGTTAAGCTATTTTATCATTTTCATGAAGCTTATGAGCTATCACGACCTTTTCTGATGGCTATTGCCTATATTTCTACCCAGAGCACAAAAATATATGGTGATAGTGAATCACCTTGTCTGCAACCTAATCCAATAGGAAATATTTCGATATGGTCATCACGTCCCCTGGCCCCTCCCCCACCATTAAATTTCCCTTTCCCCAACTTGCTCTCGTTTCTCCTAAATTCTGACGCTTCCGCCGCCGCTGCTCTTGTAATTTTGCACCGCTACAGGTTGCATCAGTGGCCTGGGATTATGTTAACACTTTTCGAGCGGCAGGCGGCTGCAGACGACATTCCAAAAGTTTACAAAATGTTTCAAAAATGTCAAAATTAATTAATTTCTTTACCATATTTGGAATCACCACGAGTAATACGTTGAAATAATTTTACAAACATGCCTAGTATTGGTTCAGTGATCCTTACTTGAGATAGACCTTGACATTTGTGAAAGGTTTCTGACAAATCTAATTTATATTTGGTAAACCAATAATCGCGTGTACAGTGTTAGGATGAAATCATATTTGATATCGATTTTTGTGTATCTTTACTCGGTTTTTCAGAGGATGTATCTTCTTCTGTACATTTCTGCACTGCATCTGATGAGGAAGATGTCGTCTGCGCGTTCGCGTCGTCATCTGCTTCCGGTTCGGTCACGCTGGGGTCACTATGCAGCTGGTCATCGACAACCCAAACAGAACGGTTTTTTTCTTTATCATGCTTATTAGAAATTGGTGGCGTTTCCGGGGATTTCTCAGGTTTGGTTTGATTGTTTGTAGTCCTATTTACGGGAAGACTACATGTACGGTTGGGATCGATGTATTGTCGGAGAAACGCTATGCAACCCAATTTACCTTGCTGTATCGGGGAAAAAGAACAAAATGTGCAGAGAGAGTTTAAAAGTATTTAGCTTAAAAAATAAAAATATTTTCCTATCACTGAAAAAAACTGGAACCTGGATTTGCACTACAGTTCATTACAGTGGCTGACAAAGTTCAGCATCAATAAATGCGCAATGTGTTGTATGAGAGAAATGGAAAAAATCATGCACGCGCGCTGATGTTGATGCGTGAATAATGATATTGTGAGCTTATCAACATTAGCGCAAGTGCATTGATTTTTAAACAAAACATGTACGCATGTTTTATTAGGTATACAACAATACAAAACTAAATTTAAAATTGTATGCATACTTTTAATCTTTTTACACTATAACGAATACAAACATATGCTAACAAGTTTTATATCACCCGTGGTAAAATCGTCAAACCCGTGCTGCGTTATTAACGAATCAAAACAAAGCGCGTATGTACGGCGCACACGCGGAGGGACCAGAGCACACAGCGCGAACAGGGTGTCGCAGATTTGTATTGCACTATATAACGTCACTACACACAGTTCCTATTCCTATCCATACCTGAAACAAGAACTCTCTGTCAGCTGACTCCATATTCAGGTCTAGAGTGCCAAGGTACACTGTGTCTATACCAATGGTCCGATCAAGATCTTCACCCTATAGAGAAAGTACGAACGAGGCTATTGTTAAATCTGGGTACCTACACTAAACGAATGTACGAGAGGGGCATTCAATAAATACCTGCAACCATTGAAAATCTCTGAACCGTGACACGTGTCAGTAAAATAAACTTATGATTCTTACTCTTTTCTCACAGAAATTTTCGAAAACGTAGGTCATTTTTATCATTATATTTCAGCACTGTGAATACCGTGATCTCAGGGCACTGGTTTGGGAATTATATGTTACAATGGCGGGAAATTTGAAAGACAAGTTTATGGTATGCATTAAGATACATGCGTTAACAGTGTTAATATTTCTTGTCAATTTTCAGTGCCCAGAGACCATGATGTTTATATAGTACTGAAATTACATGATAAAAATGACCCACACGTTTGAATTTTCCATGAGAAAGGGGTAAGACTTACAGTTTGAAGTATCATACGTTTATTTTATTGACACATGTCACGGTTCAGAGATTTTCAATGGTTGCAGGTATTTAATTGAATGCCCTTCGTATGATACCGATACTGATACAATGATCAATTAATATTACGAAGTGATTGGTTTATAGTTACAGATTTGTCAAATAACTTGAGTTTGAATCTGAGAAATCTGTTTGATTAGGGCCACGCTGCAAAACCAGTATGTTTATATGGTTACGTAAGTGACTTGTACGTAAGTGACTTGTACGTAAGTGACTTGCACGTAAGTGGCTTGTACGTAAGTGACTTGTACGTAAGTGACTTGTACGTAAGTGACTTGTACGTAAGTGACTTGTACGTAAGTGACTTGTACATAAGACTTGTACGATAGACCACAAACTAATTGTTTGCTTCACCATACTTACAAGTACACATCAAAAATTTGAAGTAAACCAATGAAGATATTTCCATAACATAAATATAATGATAATCCAAAATAGATATGAAATCATCCAAAAGTGCTCAACCAGTAAGGGAGCTTAATACAATTTGAAATTTGGACTTGATCCTGCTACATGGTTTTACAGATCTGTTTCGTAAGGTTCCTGAGGTCGTCACTCGTCAGAAACTCAATACAGAACTATTCGGTATTGAGTTTCTGACGATGAGTCCTTTCGAAACAGATCTGGAAAACCATGTAGCAGGATCAAGTCCAAATTTCAAATTGCATAATATAAGGAAGAAAAAAAAAGGTGACTTGCCCTTTCCGACCGACCCGAATTTTTGGAAATCTAGGGTCGCTATTTTTTTTTCTTTTTCTCAAAAAAACCCAAACAAACAAAAGTTTAAAGAATTTTTTTGTTGTTGAAAGAAGCACACAACAATAAAGAAAGATGAAAACGTGTTTTTGAGTAGTATCTGCTTGTTTAAAAATCAACAAAAATCAACAAAAATCAACAAAAATCAACAAAAATCAACAAAAATCAACAAAAATCAACAAAAATCAACCAAAAAAAAAAAAAAATCTTCTTTAAAACGTGTTTTTGTGTAGTATCTATCTCCCTGTAAATTTAAAATAAAATAAATTACAAAAAATCCGACCGTCCGACCCAGACTCTGGCCCTGAAAGGGCAAGTAAACTTCTTCTTTTTTTGGCCTAAATATAGAAATATTTCAATTTGTAAGGTTACATCTTGTACATGTGGAGAGCGGGAAGTGTTCGCCCCATTTTCATTTGAAATGGCCTAGAGACGTAAATTTTAAAGATTAAATGGACCTATTGACATTACATGAAAGATTGATATCTTGACTTCATACGACCACAATTTCAGTACCCTAGGCCTTACTGTAAAAGACTGAGTAAAGGAAAAAGACAGATGTCAAAAATGGTGAACTTGCCCCGACCACGGGGCAGGTTCGTCCATAGGTCAGGGCGCGATATTTTTTCGTACATGAGTTTAGCCAAATTTATTTATTCCGTTTTAATACGAAATAAAGCAAAATTCACTGAATAAAATGGCTGCCACGTGCAAAGTGTTAAGTAATATTTTAATATGTTTTCAATTTGATATATGTTGGACATTACCCGGACAAATATCCGCTTCATCGTAAGTAGCATACATTCAACGACGGAGGTGAAAAAACTTGCGACGTCGTTGATTTCACGATTCTCGAACCCACGGAATAAGGAGAGCACCTGCAATCCTTGACGCTCAATAAAACCGGTTAATTCACGGAATGTGATCTGCAAAAAAAATGATAACGGAAGAAAAGGTATATTATGTGACCTTTCCAGGGAACGCCCAAAAAAATTGGAAGCAGATTTTCTTGCAGATTTACATTTCTGATCATAAATCGTACATACATTCCAAGTTACAGAGAGATACGATTCCTAATTACTTCAAAATCATGGTTTTAGAGTGAAAACTGTCGGATTACCGACAACTTATTTTACTCTAGTCTAAATTCACTCTAAAACCATGATGTTGAGGTAATTAGGAATCGTATCGCTCTGTAACTTTGAATGTATGTACGATTTATGATCAGAAATGTAAATCTGCAAGAAAATCTACTTTCTAAAAACAAATTAGAAAAGATCACATAATATGCCTTAAACAAATAAAAATGATTGCGCATGACATGCGTACTCATTAGTATCATTTACGGACAACCTGTTATAGCAATTCCCATAGAGGGCCAGTCAAATATCATGTCAAAGATTTTCCAAAAATCCACCAAAACGCATCGTATTTCCCCTGAAGCCAAAATTCATCATAAAATGAGGATTTTACGTGTTTTCTTCCTATTATGAACCCTTAGGTCAAGCATGTGCAACCTTTTCTACCACACGGGCCGCATTGTGATTTTGAGAACTATTCACGGGCCGCAGTGATTGTCAAACATTCCAAAACACATCCGGAGGAGGAGAGGGGAATCCATTGCTCATGGAATACCCGCTTCTCTTCGTGTAATTTCCTCTTTTTACTCGCTGTTGCTGCTGCAGCGCCATTTTAACCAGGGATTTTATCACCAATCACGCCTTGAGTTATATTTACTTAATGCAGCGCGTCACCCTACTAATTCTAGGGGAGCACACCACTAAGTCAATCTGCCATTTGTGTAAAACTAGGAAGTTCCGGTTAAAACGGGCCGCATCAATGGGAATTTTAGGATTGCTTTGCGGGTCGCAGATTAGAGGTCCGCGGGCCGCATGTGGCCCGCGGGCCGCAGGTTGCACACGCTTGCCTTAGGCAAACAAAGAAGATTGTCCGTCTCGGAAGCCCGCCCGCATTGGTATGTGAAATGATCTACGGCGCGTAGGTCTATGCGCTGAGGCCTTGGATTTGTTTTCTGGATTTTTTACAAAATATTTTTTTAAAAGGTCTCTGTAGGCCTAAGCTTGGATTAGCAAAAAAAGATTAGCCTTTTTTCTAAAAAGAAAAAGAAAAAAAGAAATCGCACCGCACTTAGCTTTTTTGCCAAATGTTTTTGAAACAGACAATCTTCTTTGTTTGACCTTATTAAAAGCGTAAGATTTTAACAGTAGTTTGAACCCCAAAAAAAGTACCCTTTTTCTTGAAAATTGTGGCTCATTTTAAACCCCTTAACCCGTTACGTGCGTAACGCGTCATATATTAAAAAAAAATCACCAATATGCATTTTCAGTGGTCAATGCTTATACAGTGTAATTGATGACTGACCCCGGTAGCGAATTTATTAACCGTACTCACTCACTGTATAAATGTATTGCTGTACAATGTACAAGTGCTATGCACTTTACTCCGCCAGGTATCAAATGTTGTTTACGGTAATAAAGATCGCACCCCGGTAACATTGCTATATAATGTGAAAGCAAAAGGTGTTGCCGCATCGTTACATCATCATCTCTACGCTTTGTATATATGGGCCATTTTAAAATGTAGGCAATATTTAAAAACGAGACAGAAAAAATTGACTCTATAGTATTCACCTCTCCACTTCCGTCGGTGTCTAATGTCTTAAAGAGCCCGTCTATGGTGAATCCTTTACCAAAGAGCATTTCAGCATCAGCCTGTGTAAAGTCATCTCCTCCCTGTTGAGTTATAATGAGAAAGTAAAGAAATATTTCATTATGTTCCAGTGCCTTTATTCTATTATATTGTCTGTTTTGAGGCTGTTAATCTGCTGTCATTCATATTATACCTCTGCCTTATCACTTTTATACATGGCGATATAAATTCTCCAATTCCCGGATTAGGCAGGCCAGTGACCATGCCCTAAAGCACTCTTTTGATGAAAATACGTTAATTTCGAAATACATGCAATATTTATCTTTGATGATAAATCCTAAGACAAATCAGTATAAGAAGGTATCTCTATAATACAAATATGTTAAAATGATTTTTTTTTAAAAAGAAGAAATTTAGAAATTAAATCTAATGTCCTGCCGAATATGACGTGACAGGGTGTTGCCTCCATACAAACAATAAATGTTATACAAAATTGAAAAGAAAACTGGCAAATATAGGCGGAGGTATAATGGTAACAGGTAACCTATCCTAGGGAATTGCCAGAAAGAGTCGCGAAAAGGTGGTCTTATATATCCGCCGCAAATCCCTGTATCCTTAATCTTCCCCACGGCTCAGGGAGTGAAGACTTCAAATGGGATTAACATGGTCAACATGCATGGGCGACTCCATTTGAATTCTACACTTGACTCCCCGTGCCAGCAGCTATACCTGTCCACAGTGTAGGTGGAGGGCAAATCTTAATGTAAAATAGTATAACTATATATTAACTATGTCAAAAAGTGTTGAGTCTAGTTATCAAGAAAGGGAGGGGGGTGGGGGTCCCAAAAATAATAGGTATAGCGAGAGGCCCACCAAAGTATTTATGAACGCTCCCTTAGCACCCACCTGTTCAATTGTAGTTGTCAACTCCGCCTTGTTTATAGTGCCGCTGAGATCGGCGTCATTGGCCGATAGTTTCTTCAGGAATGCGCTCATCGATTTGCTCATGGCGTCACGTTTGGTTGCGGCGGCAGTGCGCTCTACACGTTCCTTCGTACGTTTTCTGAAATATATGAAGGGTTCAAAAAAGTAAGTCTCCCTAAAATTAGATTACATTTGTTTGCATAACTCCACACAAAACTTCACACAGAAAACACTATGTAAAAAATTATGTATATATAGAACTTCATAATTATTATGTAAGAGTTTACATAAAACATGTAATATATACCCAAGCTTGTGTACATTCCTATGCAAAAGCTTAACACAACTGTTTACATAGTATTATGGAGTTCTATTTTTACACAGATTGTGTATTTTTTACATAATTTGTGTAATTTTCTTACATAGTGTTTTCTGTGTGTTGTCATTTTGAGAGATTGAAACATTTATGAAAAGGAAAAACGCTTGGCTACGTATAAAAGGTTTCCCTCTTTCAATATCATTTTTACTTTTCTCAAAATAGACACATTTCCCCAAATTGATGATTTCAGATAAAGTGGCACTTTTCAATATCATATACGAGTTCGTTTGCATAACTCAGCACAGGTGTTTTGAGAGATAGCAACACTTATGAAACGGGAAAATGCATACCCACACAAAGTTTCCCCTTTTTAATGCCATGTTAACTTTCCACAAAAGCATTTGCCCTTTTCATAAGTGTTGCAGTCTTTCAAAATGTCCAATTGCGTGTGGTGTTAATACGCAAACAATTTTTTTGAACCCTTTTAGTTTATGTCGTATATGTTGACGATTCACCTAGAATTACCTAGACCAATTATACGTTTCGGACCGGCAGGAACCCTACCTTCATGAACTCAGTTAGCATAAAGATCCGAAGTTTAGGAAAGTTTTGACAAAAAGAGAAAGTGAATCGCCTATAAAGAACCTTTTTGGACGGTTTGGAAAGTGGGTTACCCAAAAATATCCTTTTTCGTAAAGAAAAAGGATAGGCCTATATGTAATGTTAATTATTAAAGAAAAGGGAAAATAACACAAAGTTTCTTAATTCTTTTCTTCAAACATTATTTCCAAACACTTATACGCAATCTTTTATAACATATAACCTACCTTGATAAACCTGTTATCGGTATTTCTAAATCCGGTGAATCTCTGCAGTATTTACTCAGACGATTTGTCAAAGCGATCTTGAACATCTCCTGCTCGTCCTGAGAATACTACGTAAGATAATTCCAATTGGAAATGTTTTGAGGAATCTTTGTAAACTTAAAGACAGATATACTTAAACATATGACCGAGACAAAGAAGATTTCTTGTGCAGTCCAGCATGCTTCACTTTCATCACATGACCACTGGTACCTGTAAAACCATTGTCTACTGGTTCCCATTGACATTCATTGCAAGTAACGGCATGTGACGTGTTGAGCGAAACGAGTCGCATGTCGGCTGTTTTCAATTTTGATATATTTTGTCCATCATTAAAAGCAGGTGGATATGCTACTATGGTCCAAACCCCACTAAAATCACGAATTTTAACTTGGGAGTATCTTACTGGGCGGCCATTTTCGAAAGTTGACATAATGGAAGTCCTTGTCGGTTCATTTTTATCCCCATCCCCATACGTACAATCAAGGAAAAGAAGGTTGGCACACTTTGACCAAATTACGGAAAAAACCCGCCCCTCTCCCCGGAGGCAATGTTGATCCGAGTCATATTATCAGACGCCTTGGCAGTTCCCCCCAACATTGATTGATGGGGGGGGGGGGGGGGGGGGGGGGGGGGGGGGAAGAATATAAAGGGGAACACTTTTGCTTTCTATTAAACAGTGCTATGTCCCAAGGCTGATCTGAATTGCGAGCACAGGGATAGTTGTAATAAGTTGCGTCAAGTGTGCCAACTATTATTTTCCTTGATTGTATAGCTACGCAACTGGACACACAGACAAAAAGACAGAGTTAAACACACAACAACACCACGATACAAAGACCAAGAAGACAGTCACGAAGCAGCCCGACTGACCGGACCAATCGTACGGGCCTACACTTACCAATAGAATGCCTATTGTCTTATCATTTCGTGTTCCAAACCTATTACTGACATCCCACACCTGGGCCAAATCATCGCATGTTGGAATTCGCTGCAAGAATGTCTCTCTTGGATCCAACGACAGAAACCAGCCTAATAAAATAGAGATTTAACTCGTAAATGTCATCATAAGTTTCCTAGTTTATGGTCCGTTTGACTGTCCATACTCTCTGGATTGCTACACGTAGTCTAGTCTAAACAGGAGCGTACGAGGGTCAGTCAATAAATAATGAAAGTGATCATGGTATGGGATGCATGAGTGATTCTATTGACAGATAGTGTGATCAATACAAAGTATGAACCTTTGTCTTTCAAACGATACACTTTTGTATTTAGGTATGAACTATGACGTCATAGCATTAGCTTAAAGTAACTACACTCTGGACACTGCCTGAAATAATACACACAACAAAATATGTAAGTTCCCCCTAGCATATACTAGAATATTTCCAAACCAAAGATATTTGATGAATTAAAATAATTTCCAGCTAGAAAGATGCACCCAATTCTTAGGCACATTTTGATACCAAATTTGTTGGCCTTGAAACAATGCAACGATAAGAAATTGTGCCATTTACCAATTTTTATACAGAAAAAAAGTGGCACTAAATCTCACTGGCTATGGCTGGTTTTGTCCATAAATTAACAGACATTTTCTTGGTGGATTTTCATGCACAGACATGGGAATTTACCAAACAATTATGTGTGGCATCATTTCAAGAAAATCAATAAGCAGATCATAATTATGTGTGGCAAGTTCGTCTGATTATGAGTGACGTGGCAATTTGGTCCGATTATGAGTGACATGGCAATTTGGTCTGATTATGTGCGACATGGCAAAATTCATTTGCGTATATCTCGACAATGCAAGCATTGAAACAGATAGCACTTGGTGAATAGTAAGAACACACAATGATCTCTGTCTGACACTTTTTTGAGATCTGAATTCCTTAAAACAAACAAGAAGGGACCATCTCAAACAAGTTTTATTAAGGAGGAACTAGAGGTTTTATAATATGGATTTTGGTTTTTTGGCTTTAAATCACAGCCCAGATAATTAGCTTTCTTTTGCTTCAAAAATGAACAAAATCGGATATTCCTCTGCAAAGTTATGATAAATTTTGCGCGTCCAAGTCCGTCGCGAAATTTTCGATTTCGTATATTAACGCATGTATTTAATTCTTATGTATTCTATTGTTTTAAGTATTTCATTTCTGGTCAAAAATGTCATATTTTATTTGATTACTCCAATAATTAATGCATTTAGTGTTCTAAGATGCCTTAAATAAGTGAAAACTTCATATTAAATCAAATTTAGTTACTTTGATACAAAAAAATGACGATTAATTACTTATGTTGGGAGCGAGTTTTTAAGTGTACATTACCGTTTGAAGTCTTAGCTGTACATCCAGGAAACGGAAAATTTACATTAATCAACAAAAACAAAGAGTAAAATGTTTTCCTTGGGTCTATTTTAATTGATGCACATTGTTCATGAATGCGTTACCATTCATAATAACGATCTTGTTTGCATCGGGCGGGTGAAGATGCAAAAGTATCAACATCTTAATTAAAAAAAGGACTTTATTGGGGATGCAATGAAAAAAGTGTACATTACATACATACACTTGCAGTTTCTTAGCTGTACGTCCAGGAAACGGGAAATTTACATTAATAAAAAAACAAAAACAAAAAAATAGTTATACAATGCACATGCGCACATTTTAGCACCATAACCATGACGTCATCGACACCGGGACTTTTGATCGCCGCGAATTTTAAATATTGCATGTTGAGAGATGGCAATTTTTATTCGTTTTTGTGATAAGTATGGTGTTTTGTTCCATATGATTATGCAATTTGGGCTCGATAATTATGTTTCTAACAAATTATGTTCAATGTTATGGTGCGGGACCCTTCCTTTAAGCTAATGCTATGACGTCATAATTCATACTTAGAAATCCAAAATTGTATTGTTTGAAAGACAAAGGTTCATACTGTTGATCACACTATCCCTCAATAGAATCACTCATGTATCCCATATGATCACTTTCATTACTTAATGAACAACCCTCGTGTAAGTGACCAGGGGGAAGGGGAGGAGATTTGATCCCCTGTTATAGGCTCGCTTCAGGCTGATGCCCATAATGAAATTGCAAATCATGTATTAACGTGCACTTTCCACGCGGCTATTGGTTTTACCATATAGGCTATACAAAACAGATTTTTCAGAAACTTTCAAAGTCTATCTCAAGGATGACTCTACCAATACTAGTCATGTGTGTACTTATTTTAATGCATTTCTCATGCTGATTCCAAATATGGTAATGACATCCAATAGTCTTACCATTTTTGAAACATTTTGTGACTATTTGGAATGTCGTCTGCAGACGCCTGCCGCGTGGAAAATGTTAACAAATGTTGTCAGTTATGCCCCCACCCCCTTATCACAGACCTGTCCCCTTCCTTATCCCAATTGTATACAGACCCTTTACCCACTGGGTCTAAAACCATGGTCTTCAATTATACTCAGCAAGTACTTTGCGTACTCAGAAAGCACTCTACTGATCAGTCTAATGACACTTAAAAGAAAGTATACTAATCGCATAACACCTGCACCTAGGACATAACTTATACAAATCACCAGCTAAATCGTTCTTATTTCTTACCATCAAAACATGTTATTGGGTAGTTGCACAGCAGACCACCATCTACGTATAATTCCTCCCGACATGACATTTTGTGCCTCACTGCTCCAAACATGCCTATAAAAAATAAAATGCAAGGGGAGAGCGATTTCTTAGTTCTAAAATGTGTCATCCACGTTAAATACAGGGTGAATCAAAGAATGTTGTGCACGGATTGATTGAAATGGTCCTTCCCGCGGCCCTTTGACCTTGATGTGTGCACTGAACCATGAAATTGTTGTCGTTTATACAAAGCGTATTCATTATTCAATCTAGTTTATCTTCCGGAAAAATGAAAGTAATCGACTGAAAAATGGGGGGGGGGGAGGGGGGGGGGGCGGTATAATAGCGCGATGATGTTTTCCTCAAATAGTCCGCACGAAAATTGCATGGTCAAAATCGCAAATGTACCGACGGAAGCTAGTATAATACGGAAGCACTGAAGGGACATGACGAGTTGACGAGATGATAAGTTGATGCAATATAGTTTCGTGATAATTATCAACACAATCGTCATGTCCCTTCAGTGCTTCCGTAAGTATAAAGGTGTTGATAAATGTTTGAATTGAGGTTATTTTGTTGAGGCGGGATATTGTATGTGCTAGGCGGGAGTGCGGGAGAAAGAGTGTCTAGGCGGGAGACTCCCGCCTAATGCGGGAGAGTTGACAGCCCTGCCTTTGAGAAATCTGAAAAATAAGCAAAATGTGACAAGTTACACTATATAGAAGCATCTTACCTGGTATCGCTACAGACATTCTGACTGCCTTTTTGATAGGCAGATCTGGTGTTGTTTTAACATGGCAATACGTACAATCTTGCTGATGTAGATTTGTCACTGTGATGCAGAGCTCTACGCCGCATTTACGATACAACTGGAACAAAAATATTAAGTAAAATGTATTTAAAACAAATTATATAATGCTTAACTTCATTGAATGCCATAAAAAAAACACCCAGCAGCTGCATGGAGAGCTTGTATGGCAAACTTAGTCAATTATGGACAAGTCATTATCCAGATAGCTTAAAGAAAGACTGTTCATAGCTACAGTAAAATCAGTCATTCTCTGTGGATGTGAGGCACGGGCAGTCACCCCTAGCTTCAGTAGCGTAACCAGCGGGGAGGGGGGGGGGGGGGGGGGGGGGAGGAGCACTTGGAACCCCTGCCCCCTGCTTGCCCCCAAATGAAATCAATTGGTGTGGGTGTGGAATGGAGCCCCCCCCCCAATTAGGATCCACCCCCCCCCCATTTCAAGTCACTGCCCCTTCTTGCCCCCCCCCCCCCTCCAAATGAAAAAGTCTAGTTACGCCACTGCCTAGCTTAGTAAACACCTGTACGGACATTACACTAGCATGACTAGTATAAATGCTATGAACAGTGTTCAACATCAACTGGAGACAGTTTGTGTCAAACAAAGACCTAAAATCTCGGATAAGATCAGAGGACGTAGTTTGTTTAGATTTAATTTACCTCTTCAAATGTGATGTCAGCTTTACCATTACCGTTGGGGGCACTTGCCAGTGTTTCACCGACCCACTGGGTGAACTTTTTGCCCTGGTGCCAGCCAAAATGTTTCTTGATATTAGGCAAGAATGAAGCCACGTGACTATCTATAACAGAGAAGATAAGATATGTATATAGGGTGAAATTAAAGGGAAATTAAGTGGTGTTGAAAATTTTAAATGTTTAAAAATTTACTTCAGAATTCAAGATGAACATTAAAAATTGCCATTATTGTTGTTTCTACTAACAAAAACACAGCAAAACTTGATTAAAACAATATCATCGCTATTTATTGAAAAACGCCCTCTATGCAAATATGGTTCGCGTTATGTATCACGCGTACTGCAGGGATACTGTCGGACGTAAAATGCTCGTTGCGGCTCTACGAGCATTTTTGAATCGACGTTTTCTTGTACAAAGAGAGCTGATTTTTCTTAATCCTTATAGGTGTAAGTTCATACAGGGAGGTGGTTCATACATGTAATACAATTATAAAAATATACTAATCCCAGTTTTTATCATAATTGAGGGCGCAGCCGCCAACACATCTCTTAGTGCCCCTTTTTCAAAAAGAAAAAGTTGTCTAATGTTGAAAATGTTGAAAATGAACTCTCAAAAAGAGGCCAGGGATAATAATTGAACCTTTAAGAAAATAATTCTGTTCACGTTAACACTTTCCAGCGGCTATTATTTTTACCATTATACAAAACAGATTTCTAAGAAATCTTTCGCAATTTTCAAAGTCTATCTCTAGGCGTGTTCTACTTTTTTCAATGCATTTCACATGGTGTTTCCAAATATGGTTATGAAATTTAACAATTTTGACATTTTTGAAACATTTTGTGACATTTTGGAATGTCGCCTGCAGACGCCTGCCGCGTGGAAAGTGTTAAGGATACATCTCCTTGTACCTTGTATAGGACACTCGTAGAAAGGGCTCAGCAGACTACACAACGCTCGAACTCTTTCCGCTCTCACACATGCGTAGTAGCTCCACCACAACCGAATGACGCAGCCTGATTGGTCAACGGCGCTCAACGCTTGCGCTGTTAGAACCATTTTGATCTTGGTGTGTAATTTGTGTGTGTTGAAATGGCTCTTGTGAGATATTGAACATTTTATAAATTACACAGGCCCTACTATGATTTATATATTGAATTTTTTATTAAGACACCCCTATTTTACTTTCTAGTATTCCCTTACCTTGGAGTTTAGATTTTAGGTTCACGCAGATGAACTTCTCCATTTCATGCGAATTATATCCAACTGCAGCCCACGTAGCGGTGAGAGAACCAACACTGGCACCAGCAAAACGCTTGAAATTGTGCCATATCCCAACCTCTTCAAGAACCTAACAGCAACGAAATTAAGATAATTTTTTTAAATTAAGGGTATAACAAAATTTAAATCCTCTTTGATTGATAAGTCCGATATTCAAACGTTCATTAGGAAATGCCGGATAATGGAATGGGCTAATTGATTTCTTAATTAATGGATGTCACTTTGCATCAAAATCTAGAATGCGTACAGTGGCGTAAATAAGGATGGGCGAAGTGGACGATTCGCCCTTTGGAAATTGTAGGGGGACATTTTGGAAGGAAGGGGAAAAATATGGGGTATGGAAAAAGGGAAAATAAGAAAAAGGGGAGAGAGAGGGAGAAAAAGGGGGAAAAGGAGGATAGAGAGAAGAGGGAGGGAGAAAAAGAAGAAAGAAAGGAAAGGGGAAAGGAAAGAGGAGGAAAGGGAGCATAGTTTAAAATTGTATTGTGATATACGGTACTTGAAGAAGTCCTCGCCTTGCGTTACAAAATGCCTCAAACCTATGAGCTTCAGAGGGCTCTTCCCCCTGGACCCCTGTCAGGGGCATTGGAGCCCGGGCCCCTAGACCCCACCCACTCCATTTGTTTCAGGGCATTTTTTTCTGGAGGAAATGTTTTATCCTCGCTCGCCCACCCTTAACTACAGACCTGGTTACTCCCCTGTCTAGAGATATTTTTTTGTGCTTCTGAAACAATCATTAAGTCTCTTAAAATAATGTAAACCTACAATAGATTAATATTGTGCGTTACATAGACCAAGGTGCAGTGTTTCCCAAAGTTAATTACATCTTTTACAAATGACATACACAGTAAAAACTATTTTAAACAACTGTTTAAAAAAATTAAACAACACTGTTTAAGCCTGGGTCTCTTTTTTGTTTGTTTTGTGCCAAGACTGCGGATTGAAAGACCCATTGCCTATTATACTCCATCTTCTAGTCTGGCTTTATATGTACAGGCTGTAACAAAAAAAGTTATACGGTTTTCAAAAAAATATTAAAAATATCTCCCGTAAAATTTCTGTTTCAAATTTTAATGGTGTGCAAGGGAAATCTTCTTAGCTTTTGAATAAGCTTTGTTTCGTGACAATCGATGGTCGGTAAGCAGAGATACGATCAATTGTCTGAAGTAGCCATGAAATCACCTGGGCCACTTTGGTTTAATCAATGGTAAAACCACTGGGATGAATATGAATGGAATCGAACCAGGAACATAACTGTAGAGCGCTCTTGCTAGGCAACAATGGTTCATTTCAAGTGGTTAAAAATATGACAAAGAATGTAAGGTCTTTACAAATATATTAAATGTGGAGTAGAATTAAAACCATCACTTCCTCGATCCTATTGATGAATTTATTTATTCAAATGAAATAAAACTATTTGAAAAAGAATTATATTGTTCTCTTTATTGTTCCTTGCATGATACCGTAACCATTTATTTTATACAAGCAAGATTGTATGATATTGTGAAAGTGGCCCAATCCGATTTCTATAGACGACTTAGTAGATTAGTTATGAATTTTAAACGCAAGTACATGTATAAGTTAAAAAGACCAAATAAAATGATTCTAGTAGCCAAAACGGAACTTAACACAGCGTGTAGGATTTTGACATTGTATGATTTCAACATTGGGTTAAAAATCAAATTACGATTGTATAACTTTTTTGGTTACAGTCTGCTTGTCAATGTTGTTTATCAATAAAATTGGAAAGATTAAAATAAAAAAAGAACTATTGTTCAACTGTTAAACAATCCAGGTTGTTTAAACTTTAAAAAGCTGATTGTTTAAAATGTTAAACAATTGTTTAAACAACAACTTTTAAACGTAGTAGTTTATACACACACGGTTGTTTTAAACACATTTTTACAACTATTGCTTAAAACCAGCAGATACGTGACGATAACAATATGTAGTATTGTGCTATCTCCTGAGGACAGCAATATCTATACTGACGATACCAATATGTAAGTACTTATTGTGATATCTACTGAATATAACAATATATAATGTTGTGATATCTACTACAGATAACAATATAGTGTTGTGCTATCTACTGAAGATAACAATATGTGTAGTATATGTTACAAAAACAAAATCGCATTTGTTAAAATGAAAGCATAACACATCACACCACACTGTACGAATGAACAACATACTAGGATAGAAATTTCTCGACGAGTTATTATAGGTATTCAAGAAATAGGGGTAGTTTGTATATTGAATCACCATCATATTTCCCCCCTCAAAAGGAAAGAGGCTTTATTCAATTTCTCACTTTTCAACAAATCATATACATAGCTATAGATTCATAATAAGATAATAATAGACTTTACAGATTACATAATGAAACACGTGAAAAAGATATATAAATAAAATCAACAAGTACACTGCAAAAAGTGCAGAACACATGACACGTTCAGAACATGTTCACGGTGTGTTCTCTAGGTGTTCCAGAACATGTTCAAAATGTAACAGATTTAGAACATGTTCTGAACGTGTTCTGGATATGTTCTGAACGTGTTCAGAACACATCAGAACATGTTCAGAACATGTTCTATATATATCTGTTACATTTGAACACGTTCTGCAGTTTTTGCAGTGTAGAAAAATACCTATAGTCTTACATTGAAAACTGGCTTAGAAATTAACCAAATAAAGATTTCCAAATACTTCATTTCTTTTCATATTTTGTAAGTGTATTATTAGCATAATATACCATGAATACACTTACCCGTATCGCTCCAATGTATGCAGTTCCTTTGCTTCCTCCACCTTCAAATACCAGATTTTCAAACGGATACTGATGATCTTGTAGTTCTTTGACTACACCAGGAGTCAATATTGAAGACATTGTTACTTCAGCTTAAACCTAAGGTGGATTCGACGGCACCCGTAATTGTAGGCAGTATAGCGTATGTAGGCACTAATAGTTGAGGCATAGGCATTCAAGGTAGGCTGTACCACGAATGGTAATTTACTTGCACGATAATGATAATGCAATAAACAAAACTGGTGTTAACTTGAATTCAACTTCGTATACTGCATGGTTGATCTTCATTCATACACACATCACGTGCAGCCTCAGGCATGTCCCGATCGCGTCCCGGATACACCTGTACATGTTTAAAGGGACACTAAGAGATGTGTTGGAGGCAGCTCCCTCAATTATGATAAAAACTGAGATTAGTTTATTTTTATAATTGTATTACATGTATGAACTTACACCTATAAGGATTAAGAAAAATCAGCTCTCTTTGTACAAGAAAACGTCGATTTAAAAATGCTCGTCCCGCGGGATGAGCATTTTACGTCCGACAGTATCCCCCTACAGTACGCGT
Source organism: Ophiura sarsii (assembly GCA_035610835.1). NCBI lineage: Eukaryota > Metazoa > Echinodermata > Ophiuroidea > Amphilepidida > Ophiuridae > Ophiura > Ophiura sarsii. Next base: position 17,367,142 of record CM069457.1, on the reverse strand, counting down.
GATACATATCGCGAACCATTATTTGCATAGAGGGCGTTTTTCAATAAATAGCGATGCTATTGTTTTAATCAAGTTTTGCTGTGTTTTTGTTAGTATAGTAGAAACAACAATAATGGCAATTTTTAATGTTCATCTTGAATTCTGAAGTAAATTTTTAAACATTTAAAATTTTCAACACCACTTAATGTCCCTTTAACTGTCATTGTCAAGGTCACTGATTTTGAACAAAAGAATGTTTTGTGTCTTTTAAATAAACTGCCTGTGAAAACAGTAATCATTGGGCTATTACAGTTGACATCCATACACCCCTGTGGAAAACAATAACTTAATTTTCCACGTGGGAGTGTAGATTTCAAATGGAGTCACCCATATGAAGCACCTCATTTGATACAAACTCCCTGTGCGGAAGATTAAAGGCATATGCGATCTTTTCCACGCCCTCTATCCTTGATTTTTTAAAGCAGATTTTCTTGCAGATTTACATTTTTGATCATAAATCATAAATATATTCTGAGTTACAGAGCGATGTGATTCCAAATTACTTCAAAATCAGATGTAAAGAGGTTGAAAATAGATTGTCCTGCTGCAGGACAGTTTATTTTCATTCTAAATGCACTCTAAAACCATGATTTTGAAGCAATTAGGAATTAAATCACCCTGTAACTCAGAATGTGTTTCTGATTTATGATCAGAAAGATCAGAAATGTAAATATGAAAGAAAATCTGCTTAAAAACAAGGATAGAGAGCGTCCCATGGAAAAAATCTCATAATATGCCTTTAAGGTAATGTATATCATAGAGGGTGTATGGATTTCAAATGGAATAGCCCATTGGTAGTGACCTATATACTAATACTAATACCTTGACTTTGTACACTAAACTAATAAAACGATAACCATGACAACTAAATATAGTTTGTTGTCACTTCTTCGGTCATTGTTGGTGAAATATAAATGTAATACTAGATTTACATTCGTTTCTTGATTCAGTATTCATTCATGGGTGAATGAATGGGGTATGGTGGGAAAGGACAAAAATATTGACTAATAATAATAATACAATTATAATAATAGCATTCTGTAAGAGCGTTCAAGGCACGGAACATTAAAAACATCATAAATAGAAATAAAAACTATAAACAACATTAAAGCATACCCTCCTAGACAATATTAATGGAACTAATAATAGTACATGAAAAAAATACTTAACACTTTCCACGCGGCTATTGGTTTTACCATTTACAAAACAGATTCTTCAGAAACCTTTCCTCAACTTTCAAAGTCCGATCTCAAGAATTACTGAATAAATACAAGGCATGTTTGTACTTATTTTAATGCATGTCTCATAGTGATTCCACATATATGGTGATGCAATTCTTTAATGATAACATTGTTCAAACATTTTTGTTAAATTTTGGAACTGTCTGCAGACGGCTGCCGCGTGGAAAGCATTAACTATATATCATAAAATGTCTCGGACATAAAGACACTCACAGTTTTCGCAGTTCTTATATTGATCAGATTTTGTTCATTCAAGAGACTATAGCTTTTCCATGGGGTTGGGATAGCCTTGATCCGAGTCCGAGTACAAAATAGGCTACAGTCCCAATTGTGAAATCAACTTTCAAAGTCCGATCTCAAGAATTACTGAATCAATACTAGGCATGTTTGTATTTATTTTAAAGCATTTCTCATATTGATTCCAAATATGGTGATGCAATTCTTTAATGATACCATTGTTCAAATATTTTGTTATATTTTGGAACTGTCGTCTGCAGACGTCTGCCGCGTGGAAAGCATTAACTATTAATATAATCATAAAATGTCTCTGACATAAAGACACTCACGGTTTTCGCAGTTCTTATATATTGATCAGCTTGTTCATTCAAGAGACTATAGCTTTTCCATGGGGTTGGGATAGCCTTATTCCGAGTCCGAGTACAAAATAGGCTACAGTCCCAATTGTGAAATCAGTCTCAATTTCAATTTGAGTACTTGCTCAGCTCTTTAACACTTGCCATGCGGCTATTAGTTTTATAATACACAAAACAGATTTTTCAGAAACCTTTCCAAACTTTCAAAGTCTATCTCAAGGATTACTGAACCAATACTAGGCATGTTTGTACTTATTTTAATGCATTTCACATGGTGATTCCAAATATGGTTATTACATTCAACAATGTTGACATTTCTGAAACATTTTGCGACATTTTGTAATGTCGTCTGCAGACGCCTGCCGCGTGGAAAGGGTTAACCCGCTATAACAGAAATGTTTATGATTGATAAAGTTCAACAGGCCATTAAAACTCTATTCCCCGTTTTTAAGTCACCCGCATTATATACTTTTACTTTTTTGCCAACAATTTCATTATTTTTTGAAAAGGATAATTTTCTTAAGATTTTTTTAATGTATAGGCCTAATCCAAGTTTGAGCTCTCAAAATGCAAGGCATGCAAAAATGTTAGGTATTTCCTACGGTTTATTTTAACATATTTCCACGACATAGTATGGGTAAGGTAAATGGTTACAAATGAACATTTAAACATTCCCTCATTATGCTCCCGGCTTTTGTTGTAATAATTCTACCCATTTAAAAATATATTTCCAACACAAAACAAACAGGTATTTGGCAAACTATATTCAAGATTTTTGAATGAACAATCAAAATTTCTCTCAAAATGTCAGGCATTTCTGCCTGGTTATTTTAACACTATATTTTCATTATGTTCCCCATGATCCAGGTGGTTGTAATATTTCAAATCATTTGCAATCTTTTCATCTTTTCAACACAAAGGAAGCAGATGTATTTTGTCAAGTTGTACTTTTAACACCTTAAAGGGACACAATGTCATGTTGATTTTTTTAAATTTTAATTATTTACTTCAGAATTCAAGATGAACATTAAAAATTGTCATTATTGTTGTTTCTACTAAAAAAAAACACCCAGCAAAACTTGATTAATACAATGTTTTAAATATGTTGGAATACCATCCTTAACCATGTAAAATGCTGGTTGCGGCTCTACCAGCATTTTTGAATTGACGTTTTGTTGTACAAAGAGGGCTGATTTTTCTTTATCCTTTAAGGGGGAAGTTCATACATTTAATTGTTAAAATATACAAATCCCAGTTGTTATCATATATTTTTGTAATTGAGGGCGCTCCCTCCACCACATTTCTTAATGCCCCTTTAATCATGTTAACAGGTGTTTGGTATGATGTTTAAGCAAGAATCCACGTCTTGCACTGTTTAACACCAATAACCTGTAATAATGAAATTGTGTCAAATAATGAGGAATGAAACAGTTGCCTCATTTTGGACTGAAAAGAAATGTGACGGGAAACATATATTGACTTTCTACGGCCTAACGGTCGAGGAATTCATTAGTGTGTCTCACTCAATCATACATTATTGTATGTGTGTTTTTTTGAAAATAAAAACAAATAAAATCAAGATATTGTCGTCCCTTGCTCGCTGATCTTGCTTGTTTGAAGGGGAAATGGATCTTTGACTGTGTATGAGGTCCACGCAGTGGCATATCTGGGTCACTTATCAGGGGAGGGTGTGGGGCAAAGGGTATTTTCCCGGTGGATTTTAACTTTTTTCTCGGTGGACTTTAACTTTACCTGGCTGTCAACTTGCCGCCACCGAGTCAGACATTTGAGAGCGGGGAGATACTGTGCTACTGGGTCCACGAGCAAAGTTGATATGCATTTGCAGCTATTATGTCAGTTATCTCCAGTGAAGTATATGTGCTCATTATGACTTTAATAAGCGTCGATATGTTTTTGAGCCTAGAGTTAATCAATCAACATATTAATGTCCTTCAATAATACAAACATGACAAGTTCCAGATAAAACTTATTAAAGTAATGATTGCACGTTTTTTGTCAAAATAATATTAATAAACGATATCATATCCAAAGAACAGAAGAATCAAAGATTACAAGTGATGGCAGACAGTGCAATTGCAAATGAATTGGCTTTTGAATGTTCTTGTTGTTAAATTGTCATTTTTGTTGAATAGTACGCGAGTGTTTGGGAAATGAATGGCGAACTCTCTGATGAATTCAGCTTGGCTTCTCTTTTCATGATATTTTAATACCGTGATCCACCCTCTTTTCCAATGTAAATTGAGGCCGCACCCCCGCCATATGGACGTCCGTCTTGTTTTGAAAATGTAGGACCAATGAACATTTTGTGAAACCTCTTCAGAAGGACTGGTTCGAATCATGTTACAAACATCTATATATTCAGTTCTGCTGGGCTACACAGACACTCATTCTACTATCTAAATCTATTCAATCTCAATACAAAAATGTTATTTTGCATAACACTTGTGAAAGGCAATCGTACAGGTGGAAGTTGTTGTATCTTAGGAGTAACCCTTTGAAACTGAAAAGTGGCACAACATCGATTTTGGGTAGCTTTAGTTAATTGGCCATATCTCAGGATTGACAAATCAGAATCCGATGAAATAAATGGCATCTGAAAGTCAAGTGTTTAGTCTTTTCATATGTATAAACGTCGTACACCAGATTTTAGGACTTCATGGTCAACGAGTTGGTTAAACACATGCACCCTTTTTTTAGGGACACCCTGTACATGTAGTTTTACCATAATACAAAACAGATTTTTTAGAAACCTTTCCCAACTTTCAAGGTGTATCTCAAGGATTACTGAACCAATACTAGGCATGTTTTTACTTATTTTAATGTAATTCTCATGCTGATTCCAAATATGGTAATGACATTCAATAGTTTTGACATTCTTGAAACATTTTGGAATGTCGTTTGCAGACGCCTGTCGCGTGGAAAGTGTTAAGAATCCAATCGTTGACGCTATTTAGGTGGCAACTTAGTTTAAACTTAGACTCACATTATTTGGAAGAAAAATGAAGTAAAAATAAACATATTTCCTCATCTGTATAAATCAAGACAATGGCAGCACACATGTTTATATAAACCACAGTATTTATTAAGATTAATTACAATTCAATTTTACATTGGTTCTCTCTCTCTTGTTGCATGATACAAACATTATTTAAGTTAGATTAGAACCAAATAGCCATGGGTATCACATGGGTATGCCTAATAGATGTCACACAGGGTTTCAAATGGATATCACATGAGGCATCAAAAGATATCATACATAGGTTTTACATGGATATCACATAGAGAAACACTGGATATCACACAGATAAATTATACCATCAAAACATGTGCATCCCATTCACATGTCAACCAGACATCACATGGATGTTACATGGCTACTACATGCGTAAAACATGACATTCAATTCACTTGTAAACCACACATCACGTGGACGTCATATGGGTGTCACATGGGCACCACATGTGTAAAACATGACATCCCATTCACATATCAACCAGACATCACATTGACACCCCATGCTAAACATGTATTTGAGACCAAAACATTTTGTCGCTGTTCTGACATACCGACACACCACTAAAAACAATGTTTGAACATTTTCTAATTTTTGTAGACTCATTGGAGAGCATTTACATCAAATGTTATAAAGTCATACGCCGGTATGTCAGAACAAAAAAACAAAAAACTTCCTATTCTTCCTACAGTGATACGCCAGTTATTATGCCAGTGATATTGCATGTATGTCAGAACTGCAGTTACACTGTGGTCTATGGCGGAATATCGTGATATGCCAGTATGTCAGAACACAAAATCAGGTTTTCATGTAGGAAGTATGTGCAAACCATGGCATAGCACATTAAATTAGTGCTGTATCTCATTAATTAATTACCTTTTTGTTTCAAAATTTTTGGGAGAATCAAGAGTTTCATTCGTAGATTATGAAATGCAACTTAAAGGTATATTATGTGATCTTTTCCAGGGGATGCCCTCAATCCTCGAGAAATCAAATTGGAAGCAGATTTTCTTGCAGATTTACATTTCTGATCATAAATCGTACATACATGCCAAGTTACAGGGCGATACGATTCTTAATTACTTCAAAATCATGGTTTTAGAGTGAAAATAAACTGTCAGGTTAACTGACAGTTTATTTTTTTACTCTGAATTCACTCTAAATCCATGATTTTGAGGTAATTAGGAATCGTATCGTTCTGTAACTTGGAATATATTCATGAATTATGATCAGAAATGTAAATCTGCAAGAAAATCTGCTTCCAATTTTGTTTTGAGGATTGAGGGCGTCCTCTGGAAAAGATCACATGATATATCTTTAACTCATTTTGTCAAAAATGGCAAATGTGCCGGCATGTCAGAACAGCGACAAGTTGAAAGAGAAAATAGTAGATATATCAGCATATGTTGGCAAATTCATTGACATTTTCATATCAAGTTAGGAGATCCCACAAAATAAAGATTTCAAAAATTTAGCTCCGTTTATCGAAGATGATAATATCATGCCTATCATTCAGTCAAGTCACATACAATAATATACCATATATGGCAACATGGTTTTGAAATATGGCAGTATATGCAAATTGCAAATTAAGATATCAAAAGCACTACAACAATGAATGATAGAACCTATAGTCACATCAAGTAATGCGTATATACCAGCGTAACGCAGCCAGTAGACAATAATTGCTTTTCTGACCCTCAATTCCTCCTGTACAGGGTGAGTCAGAAAGAACGGGCACTTTTTTCACAAAAGCGTCACAAAAGATGTAGGCATGAATATCCCAAATCAACGGTAGCACTTTCAAGACCTACAATTTGGCTTTCATTCGAAAGAAGAATTTTAAAAATCGATCATTTCGTTATCATGTTACACTAATTTGAGTAAAGCCCCAAAAATCTGAAGCAAATCCACGGAATGGTCAAATTATCAAGCCATTCCTAAAAGTATTCCAATGGGTTTACCTCCTGAATCAGTAGATATGCCTCCTTTTACTTTTCCTTCTTGATTTCAGGCTTTTTATTACTCATAATTACACAGATCTATTTATTTCCGGTCATTTGAAGATATTGTATCCAACATTCATGTGCCTTTTCAGTTTTTTCACGAGTTTCATTGATTAGCATCTCTGAATCAGGCAACCAACAATACTATCGGTTATTGCCATTCCGTGGATTGGCTTTAAAATACCGGGTTCTACTCAAATGGTTGCAACTTTATGACGCAATGTTCGAATTCAAAATTTCTTTTTTTTGAATGAAAGCCAAATATGTGTTTTTTGTAACACTATATTTGGTTTTGAATATGCAGGCTTAATATTTCTGTGGCGGATACGCCAAAAAAGTGCCCATTCTTTCTGACTCACCCTGTATGTATACTATTTGAGGGTTGAAAATATCCACATAATAGCCAATAATTGATAGCTTATTAATAAATAACAGAAAATAACTAAATCAATGTATAAAAATATACACATATTATTAAATATACACAGTGACCCAAATAACGGGTAACATAAACATCAATCAGAGGGAGAGGATGACAATTTTGACACCTCATGGTTCTTGGCAGAATAGTAACAAATTAATTCTTTTGCCAGGCAACTTTTCCTCGGAACATAATTGAAAGAAAGGGGACAGCGCTTAACACTTTCCATGCAGCAGGTGTCTGCAGACGACATTCCAAAATTTCACAAACTGTTTTTAAAAAATCAAAACTATTTAATTCAATCACCACTTTGGAATCAACATAGGAAATGCATCAAAATGAGTACAAACATGCCTAGTATTGGTTCAGTTATTCTTGAGATGGACTTAAATTTAGGAAAGGTTTCTGAAAAATCTGTTATGTATATGGTAAAACTAATAGCCGCGTGGGAAGTGTTAATATACATGGTATCTGAGAGGTTTCGTTTCCTGGTAAGTTCCTGCTAAATTGAACTGGGAGTTATGAATATTCTATGGATTTTGAGGTAAAGCAAAACATTCGGACATTTTGTGCCAACTTTGGCCCACAGAGCAGTAACAACGGACATTTTGTTTCCTTTAGTTCCCTGCTATCCTGGCCCAATTTGTCAAATTGATAAGCATATATATAGCTTCAGAGGGAACTAGGGGCACGTTTTTTTCCATTTAAAATAGGTACTACCAACTCTTCAAGTCATAACATAAATATGCATTGTTTATCTTTCTATCTGCGAAAGTAATCCATGCATACTCATTTGTGATATAGGCAGTTAGGCACGCATCATATGTCACGCGTCACACATGTGACGCAGTGGCTCTATTGGAAGCTTGTTGCCTTCTTGCTATTCTGTATTCATTCGCTGTGAAGAGACTTTTCTAGTTCTGACAAATACTCACGCTTCCCAAAGAACAAAAAAATAAAACTTAAATATGGCTGGTATTATAAAATCATTTTGTGTGATTGGTTTATTTAACCACTGAGCACCACCTGCCTATCTAACCGTATTTATGATTGGTTAATTACACAATATACTAGTTTGAATAGCCAATCAAAATTTAGCTTCTAAATTATTCCACTCTAATCATTATCAGGGATACAATTATTGTAACAATGTCTCTGATTGGTGCAACAAATGACATCTTCATCTTTCTAGCCAATCGGCAGGTAGTTCTCAAGGGATTAATATTACAAGATTGATCTTGCAGCAAGTAATAAATTGATTAATCACATGGATGTTACATGGATACCACATTGGTAAGGCTCAATAAGGCTATATTAAAAAAATGGTTGTCTCAATGCTCCCGCGCATGTTAGTTAATTGGTGCGCTTTAGAAAGAAAAAAATCTCTTTTTTTAATTTAATTTAATTAATTTTTTTCAACAAAAAAAAAATCCCAAAGTTTCACCGATTTTTCATTGATCACATTATTTGAAATACAAAAGGTCACTTTTACAAGGATTTCAATATTTTATATTTATAAATTAAAAAAAAAAAAAAGCTTAAAAAAAACCACATTCCGCATTAGGTTTTGAAAAACTGAAGAGACAAAAGATTATTGGATTATAGCATAATACAAATAGCACTAGTTACAAAGGTTCAAAACATAAATGTTGTAGTGTTGTCAGTATTTTATTCAGACATATTTCTTTTCAAACAAAATTTGGCAGATACATAAATGTACATATAGCATGATGTATAATTTTATTAAACAGGAATATCAATGTTAGGATTGGTTTGTTGATGAAATACATATTTGTTTTTAACATTATAATTTTTTTGGTGATTATTTCATACAAATGTTTAATTAATTTTTAAAAATACTTAAACACTGTCAACTTATAGGGGATATAGTTGGTTTTGTTAGAGAGCATTCCAGCCTTCATATAAATAAATGCTGGTCTGTTTTAGTGCAGTTCATGATCCCTGCATACTAGGTTATGTGCTCTAGGATTTTACACCCACTCTGTAGACCGTAATACCAAAGTGGTGGCTTGGGGAATAAAACTATAATTGTAAGCCCCCTGAGAACTACCGGCCGATTGGTCAGAAAGATAGATACATCATTTAATGCACCAATCAGAGACATTTTTACAATAGTTGTATCCCTGATAAAGAGTTCCAAATTGGCGAGAAATATGCCATCTTTATGTCTCCGGGCGCTGGACTGTACCAGCGTAAACATTATCTGTAGTACTGACGAAGTGTTAATTTTTGCGCGGATAATTTTTTGCGCTTTGCCGATTTTGAACTGTTTTCATGTTTTTAAATTCGCAATTTGCAGCTTCATCACATATATGCAAAAGAAATATATTTGGGTGTTATTATTTTCGTGGACCCCAAAAAGCGCCAACATAAATGCAGCGTGAAAATTGCCACTATTACAGTACTGAGTTCAAGTGACAGATGGCGGTGACACAGGTTTCAGGGTACAGTGGTTCTGATTGGTTTATTGCAAGATATACTCATTCGAATAGCCAATTAAAATGCAGCTTGTAAAATATTTCACTCCAATCTTTATCAGGGATACAACTATTGCAAAAATGTCTCTGATTGGTGCAATAAATCATGTATCTATCTTTCTGACCAATTGGCCGGTAGTTCTCAGGGGGTTAAGTCTGCTTAACACTTTCCACACAGTATTCCAATACTAGGCATGTTTGTACTTATTTCAATGCATTCCTCATTGTGACGCCAGATATGATAATGAATTTCAATAATTTTGACATTTTTTCAACATTTTGTGAAATTTTATAAAGTCGTCTGCAGACGCCTGCCGCATGGAAAGTGTTAACTGAAAGATAAAATATTCAATGGAGATGTACAATGCAGAGCAATAGCTATTGATGCAGTATGTGCAGAGCATTGCTTGTTATGTCCCCTGGATCAGGTTGTCAAATATAGCTTATGATGCAGTATGTGCAGAGCATTGCTTGTGAATGTCTAAAAGGATCATGAACCACACTATAACATTGTGTACACTATTATATGTTGTGATTTTTGTATATGTTCTTGGAACATGAATTGGTCAGAAGTATCATATCGCCCTCTTGTGGGCTAATTATGCCAGTGACAACATCTATATAATTACTAGAAAAAACTGCACATTAGAATTTATAAACACAGCCACGCACACATGTATAACACATGGACACCGCATGGATATCAACTACATGGACATCACATGAATATCACATGGTTACCACATGGTCAGCATGTGAATATCACATGGATATTGCAAAGAGGTCCCATGGATGAATGTCACATGGACACCACATGGATATCACATGGACACAAAATGAATATCACATGGACACCATATGGAGATCCCTTGGTTATCATATATATTCCACATGGATATCATAAGGTTGTCCCATAAACACCTAATGGATATTATATGGACACTTATCGATTGATATCTAACTGATCTCATGAGATAACCATATGGATATCATACAAACGACAAATAGCTAACCGTGGTAAAGTAAACAGCATATTAGAAATTAGACATTTGTGAACCCTGCGGGGCTCTATATAAACATGCTCCGATCTGGGCAATTACGCGCTGCCGGGGTCCCCTGCACCTCGGGCCTACGGTTTGGATCCACAGTTTGGATAGTAATGCACTCTCCTCGGAATGCCTAATTTCTAATATGCTGCTAACTTTACCAAGGTAATAGCTATCGCATGGCCACCTAATTGATATCAAATGGGAACACAACATGGATACCATATGAACACCATAAGGAACTCATATGAACATCAAATGGATATCACATGGGCACCAAATGGCTATCACATGACCACCTAATTGATATCACATGCACCCCACATGGATATCACAGCCACGCACACACACTACGTACACTGCTGTACAATATTAATCGCATATACAAACAGAGATAGAGGACAGTATTAACTCCCTCCACTCTATAATATCATAATACTGGTCCATATTTGCTCTATAAGCAAGTATAAAGCTATGTTCGTACTTTACGATATTTACCGTGTGGTGCGATACTGCAGCAAATTTAACTGCAGTTGCCGCAGGTTGAAGCTGGTTTCCTCACACTGCACCAACTGCAATCTCACGCAAACACTTGCAACAAATTGCTACGAGTCAAAGCATCACAAGAGGTAAATATCGCACAGTATGACCATACCTTGCAGGTTTTGCAACTGGATGTATCAACACATGTTTTATGTAGGCATAAATGTAGAGTTACTTTAAGTGAAGTTTTATATTAAAAAAATAAAACCATCAACACAAGGGAAAACCCTTCAAGGAGACTGGGAGGGGGGGTGGGGGGTGCCAATCAAAATAGGTACAGAAACCCAAACACATTATTACTTACGATGTCCCTGTTTAGGTGAAATCAGGTCTTATGTATGTCTGCAAGCCCACAGATATGGATCAAGAACACTCAAAACCATTGAAATCAACGACTGTGAAAAGGTACATATATTTGAGGTTTGTACATCACGAAAGTTGTGCCAAAATAAAGTCTTGGATTAAAAAGAAAGATAGAATTGTGGATTTTAGCAAGTTTTCCCTGAATTGGTGAAACTTGCCAGAGTGCAAAGTGAGCCTTTCACACCAACCTGATGAATGATCATCCATGTGATAAACATGTGGTGTTCATGTGATATACATGTGGTGTTCATGAGATACTCCAAAGGTGTCTATTTTTGGACACCATTTGGGTGCAATTGTAGTAGCTAAGCGGATTGATCACTGAAAATGGATCAGTTCACTTGTGCAAATACAAAAGCTGATGATCCACTGAAGTAATGCATGTGTTTGAACCACTTCAATTAAGACTCCACTTAGGTCAACAACAACAAAATTGTTGCATTGGCGTAACATGCCATTGAAATTGAAAACTAGGGTTGGGTTGGCGGGATTTGTGTGTGTGTGTGAATTGTATGTATACTATAAACTACTAAATTTGATCTCACAGAGTCAAATACGCCACAACATAATTATCATGATGCAATTTATGATCGCCAGATTTGCTGTGTACTGTAATCCATTTTGATGAAGAGCACCAAAGATCGTTTTTTAAATTTTTTTTATTATTGTTTTTGTTGATTTTTTGGGTTTATTTTAAATTTTTCTTCTGCAAAAAAAGAAAGATAAAGGCAGGGTCGGGCTGGTTACTCCAATCCAACAATTTGTTGTTTTGGGCCGTAGCAACAATATATCAACTATAGTATGATTAAAAATTGAACGAACACCACACACGCAGCACACAAAGATAATCGCGTCCGAAATAGTCATGCTCATGGTGTACAACCGCGAAATGAACGCAAAACACTGCTTCAATGTGTTTGTTCAATTATAAATCCGACTATAACGATCATCACTGGATGACTGTTGAGTTAGTGTGCAAAGGCTCCGAATATGAAGTCCAAAAATAACAATTTTCACAATATCATTGAGGTAAAATATACCCATAGGGTTTCACAATTATTGTGTCACATCAATCTCTTACCGCAACTAGACCGAATCCCTCCCATCATTAGTATTACCACCTTCATTCTTAAAGTTGGTGGCCACAACGAGGGATTTAGGGAACCAGCCTACTAAATCCTTGACACCTGTGGCAGCTCCATGTGTTTGGTTCAAAATTCATCATACCACTATATCAATCGTTAAATTTATTTACAACAAGATAAATAGATTACAAATTTTACAATTAATCAATCTATCTTTTATTTCAATAGTGGACGATAATAAATACATACGGTATATAAATATTGACCTTCACTGGCACTTTTGAAATGGCTATTCAAAAGTGTACTACCAAGGCTTAGACAACGGAAAAATACAACCTTGTTCTACGGACAAATGGACCTATCAGGTACCCGGGGGGGGGGTGTGGGGGGGGGGGGGGGGGGGGTGGGGGTACTCAGATTTGGTTTGGTCGGGGGTGTGCCGCTGGAGATTCAAAACCCCTACCCATTTCTAAGGGTGATTTTGGAAATATCGGTACCCATTTTTAGGGGTTTTGCTTCATTTTAGACCAAATGTTCGCAAATTATTGGGAAAAAAGACCTAATTTTGCAAATTTTCGCGAAAATAGACCCATGTCTAAGGATTTTTCAGTTGAAAAGCCTACCCATGGCTAAGGATGTCTCATGAAAAAACGACCCACTGGAGCGGCACGTCCCCGTATGCCTTAGATACATGAGTACCCCCTCCCCCCACCGGGATCAGGTAGGGTCGGTTGGGAATTTTTTGCTTGTTTTTTTCTTCTTCAAAAATTGTTTGTTGAAATGTTGGTGAATTCAACAATTTTTTGAAATTTAAAAAAAATAAAAAATAAAAAATAAAAAATAAAAAAAACAACTTAAAAAGATAAAAAATTAAATTTGAGGGAAAAAATGGGTCGGTCGGGCCCGTAGAACAGCGTTTTCCCCCATCGCCTTAGCTCTAGAGCTTGGACTACAGTAGCTACTGTCTGTTCACCTAAACCATAATTCATGAGAAACATGAAAGAGTAAAAAAGGGAAAAAAGGCAGGGCTGAAGACAGCTGGAAACCAATGTGAAATTTACCAAACTAACTTAACAAATAAAAGTGTGGACATTTGAGAATCAAATTTGCTTCAAGAGGAGAACACACCATCGGTATAATCAAAACAAATAATTGTTGATCTGAGCGTCGTGATCCTAGTGCTCGCGTTCATCCAACGGTTTACGACACACTGCATTTCAGAACTACAGGCGCACAACGCTGTTGTGGTCACACAGATGGCATATAGTACACGAGGGAGTGATTTGAAATGATCAACAATTATTTGTTTTTGATTATAGCTAGACACATCCACTTATTTTGGGAAATTATCATGGTTTACAATTTCTCAATGTTAACTCTTTTCAGTCTGTCATCAAGTGAACAAGTGAATAACCAGTTCTTCTGCAACAAATTGTTCTGGTGGATTCTCATCTTTGACCCTAACACCACTCATACGGCCAACAGCACCTGTTTGTGCTAGCACCTGTTTGTGCTAGCACCTGATGTCTATCCCATGCCGCAATACCTACGGGTATAGATAGTCACCGAATATTTAGCCTGGACAGCAGAGCGCTCCTGGTGTTAGTTGAGTCACTCGCCTGCCAGTCCAGCGACCCGGTTTAACTCCAGGGAGCCGCGGGCCAAAATGTTGTGTCCTCCCTTTTATCCCCACCGTGAGAGTTAAGGCTAATGCTCATACCTGGTGACTGCACGCATTGCATTGATACGCCATAATTTCAAGGATGCCCTATTAAGCTGAAAGCTGAAAGCTGATGAATTGCAAAAAGTAACACTTTGACGGTACAATAGTCAGAGATAATTAGGTAATTACATAAAAGACCAGTGTCTAGCGTAAAACAAAATATAACAAATTCCTTTAGATCATTCACTGACTTAATACAAAACATGATGCAGTGATTATTTATCCTACCTAAATCAAATTTCACATGGATATCACATGGACATAATAATGATGTCCATACTAATCGCATTTAACCTGCATTGATATGAACTCATCACATGGACGAATTAAGTGATGTCCATATTGTTTACCTACGGCACAGGTGTAGTCAACACCTAGGCATCACTTGGGTATCACATGGATACAACCTGGTATCATGCACTGGAACATGTGCATCACATGGACGACACTTGGGTATCACATGAACACCAGATATCTGGCGACCACCTAGGCATTACATGGATACCTTTGGAGTATCACATGAACACCAGATGTATGGATAGCACCTAGGTATCACAATGACACCGTCCAAGTATCACATGGACATCACATGTCTATCAAATGAGTACCACTTGTCTATGACATGGACACCAACAACCTGGGTATCACATGGACACCTTTAGAGTGTCACATGGACACCACATGTCTTATAACATGAACACCACTTGTGTATCACATGAGTACCACATATCTATCACATGGACACCTTCAGAGTATCACATGGTCACCAGATGTCTTATCACATGAACACCAAATGTCTAACAATTGGACAACTTCCGAGTATCACATGGACACCATATGTCTATCACATGAAACCCACTGTATATCACATTCTACATTGTTGATTCACCCAGTTGCAAAGCCCAGTGTTAACCAAGCAATAAATAGTAGGCATGTATGTATTCCAGTATACAATTATGAACCTATAACCTAATATTATGAATGATCATCAATATAGTTACTATACAAGATAAATAGTTTGGTTAGCACTTGTCCAATCCACAGCCAAGTACACTATGGTGCAAGGAGAAAACTTACAAAACAATTGGCCACAATCCTATAGCCAACTGACATAATTGTTTAAAAAGGGATGTGTTCAGAGATCTTCATAGTTCCCAATATAGACCTGGCTTTAAATGACATTTTCATGCACGAAAAATTGGTTTTTCTGACATTTTCATGCACGAAAAATTGGTTTTCTGCATTTTCATGCACGAAAAATTGATTTTCTGACATTTTCATGGATGAAAAATAGTTTTCTGACATTTTCATGCACAAAAAAATGGTGTTCTCCAACAATCGTGAAAATGTCATGCTACCAAAATATTCTGTTTACAGTGTATAAGCAATGGACAAAGAGGGTCATTACAGATTATACTTTGTACATCTACCTCTGTACAGTGACATCAGAGCGTATCCTAATGGTTGCACCTCATTATCATGAATGTGATTGTAATACTGTGCGGCTTAGTAGATTGTGTATGATCAGATCCAATCAATGACTACTACCTGCTTCCCAAATACTGTAAAAGTGGAAATTTTTGTGTGCGTACATTTTCGCGCTTTGCACATTTTGAACAAGTTTGCTTGTTTTTATTTTTGCGATTTTGGGCTTCCTTACATAGGAATATATTTGCGTGTTTTGATTTTCGAGCTTGCTGATATTAGCGCGAAAACAAATGTAGCACGAAAATGTCCACTTTTTACAGTAGTTGTTGCATTGATCAACGAAATTCGCTCTGACATTACTGCACAGAGATAAATCAGAAAAGAAGTGCAATTATAGTTTGTTGCATCACAATATCATCTTAACCCCCTAGGGACTTCTCTTACAGTCTCACTGATTGGTTCATTGCATGATATAACCCTCTGATTAACCAATCAAAATAGTGCCTCTATTTCTCTGTATGTTGACCTGGTGTAGCACTAGTACCTTTCTTACAGCATCCCAGATTGGCTTATTAGATGATATAATGTTATGAGTAACCAATCAAAATACTGCTTTGAAGCCAAATCGGCCGGTAGACCCAGGGGGGTTAATCCATGTTGTTCCACATCATCATATGCGACCAGTCACATCAAATAGGGGTTTTGTCATTTCAAAATAAAAATTGAGATATTACTATCATGCAAATGTGTATTTTATAAGCTTTAGAATAACACCTCACTTGATACGTTTAGTCAATGCATTCAGATTTCATGTGAAATATAAGGTGGAAATTCCATTTGATTTCTTCTGTTTTTTTCACGCTTTTATTTTCTCGAAATCTTAAAATGCATACTGCCGACAAAGCCCTCTCTTGATATGACTGGTCACATGTAAATAAATGTAAGTATTTGCAAAATTTAAAAGCATATCTCCTGTAATCTGGAAAAACATAGTAAGTCAATTTTGGTGAAAATTGAGTTAGACCCATATTTGGACTTAATACTAGGTTTTCCCCCTTGAGTTTATCAAGTTAAAGTGTGTGAAACTCTTCCCTGTCGGCAGTTTTTCATCTGGAAGAACCTAGTATGGAAAAACCTAGTCTGGAAAAAATATGAGAACAGTTTTCTTTTGGTTTTCTCAAATTTTCGTTCAACAGACTTACTATTTTTTTCCAGATTATAGGAGATATGTGGTGCACTATGGTTTATCAAGTCAATGATGTCATCTAATTGAAGCAGTTTTATCTTTGGCCCAGTAGCTAGTATTCTAAGAGGACGACTCTTTGTAGGTAGATGATGGTTAGTACACATCCAAAGAAAATTTTAAGGTCTTCCCACAATGCATTGTGCAAACGCCAGCCAACTAAAGCGTTTTTCATACGATGCATTTGTCGAGCTCTTAAGTTTGGGAAATAAGAAAAAGGAACACTGATTACTAATTTATTCATTGATGTAAACTAGAACCTAAGAGCTCCAACGATGAACACGCTATGAAGCCATGATTGTGTGCATATGGCTATGGGAACCGAGCCAAATTGGAAACCAGAATTAGGGCATTTTGCAAAAACGCAATGCATTGTGGTGGTGTCTTTAAAATCTTCTTTGGTACACATCACAAAGGATATAGAGGGCAGTATATTGAGGCCTGAAAACTATGTTGTTTGGTTGTCTTCCGTACCTCTCTCATGAGGAGCGGTGGCTGGGTGGAAGTTTTTGTTGATTTTGTTGAATAAAGTATACTGTGGGTCCTAGGCATATTTTGATTATGCAATAGAATAAAGTGCATCCAGGGATGCAAGTGGGTGATTGATCAATTTTCGGAACTTTTTACGCAAGCTTGGCCAGATGGCCCGAGTGTTTGCGCGCGGTATCAAACTTGTATAGGGGCTTGTCTGGAGAATAGGCTATAGGGTATCACCCCCTTAAAAAAACATGTTTGACTCTTTTTATGATGGAATATCATCATCCGATTCCAGAAATTAAAAAAAAAAAATCCTTCTTCCAAAAATCCGGAATTCTTTTGTTGTATGGCCAAATATCCGGAATTCCGGAAGTCTTGCATCCCTGTGCATCGTTAGAACTATATAATGCACTCCATTCCATCAAAGTCTTAATGTATGGATAGAATCTAAAGTACAAAATATCCATTTTTTATGGATTATCACATGATGGTAATTTTAATCTAAAATGGCTTATAAATCTGGTGTTAACCATATTTGACCACTTTTTCACTTGATAAATGTTTTGGAAATGATAACAAGTTTGATATGATTAAAACAACAGTTATACAATTAAAAATGTCAAAATGTTCAATAGAAAACTCCCACAAAAAAACCTTTTCTGGAAATTTGTGGCCGGTGGTGGAAGACAGCCAAACAACATTTTCTTTTTTGCCTTATGTTCACAACACATACACACTATGTCAAGAATACAGTTCTTGGTATTCCAACTTACGTGGAACAGACATAATTTTACCACTCATGGAGAAATATTTAGCGATATGTTGGTAAAGTCGCCTGCAAAGAGAAGTTTAACAATTTTCCAGTCACAAATGCGTACTATAGTTTGATCAGTTCCAAAATGGCGAGCCTCAATACAGCAGCTTTTGAATACAGAAAGACGCGAGCACGCATGAAGGCCAGAAGTGCACTGTAAATCATATGTGTGAAGCATGTGTGCGACCAAAACCACATGTGTGTGGCCATAATCTCATGAGTATGTTAGATTACTTTTACGTGCAGAGAGACAAAAACAGAATATTTCTCGCCAATTTGGAACTGATTGAACTATAAGAAGTATAGTTCCCATAGAACAGACAGACTTTCACCAGATCAATGGACGCGTGAATTTTACCGTCCACACACTCATATTTAGCATGCGCTTGTAGTACCAGTGCTGAACTTCTCTGCTGGTGACTATAGTACAAGTAAAAGAGTGGTGTGTATGTACAAGCATCTTGATATAGATTGCACTGCAAAAAATGCTCTTACTTTACACACACACCCCCACTCATTTACTTACTACGCTAAGCAAACCATGTCTGCCCACCCCGTAGAGGAAATACAATGCTTCAAATGTCCCCATTTGCCATGCTTACAAAATTAAATCAAGACATCGTCCTGGAAATTCGCTAGTCGTTCCAAATACAGTGGAACCTAATCAACACAAATTGTTTCACACAAAATTCCTGATAAAGAGTGCTTGTCAGGTCCCAAGGTTATATTCTACGTTCTGATATAATCTGATAACAGCGATTCCTATTCTCACCTTCTAATTTTTTTGGACAATCGTGATTTTTATTTTTGACAAAAGTTTGTGAATTTATCAACATAGTCCCAAATGTTTCAAAAAACAAAAGAAGAAGAAAAAAAACCACTTGTTTTAATTTGTTTGAAATGTTTTGGATTTGCTGTTGACAATTACAAGAATTGTTGAATAATTTACCAACATTTTCATAGAAATTACCCCAACCCCACCAAAAATGACCAATCATACATATATTTCCACCTTTGGAACAGTTTTGTTTGTTTGTTGCCTTGGCACAAACTAAAATCTGAGGCCCAAAACAACTTTGTGTTAATGAGGTTCCACTGTATGTAACTGTGCTATACCCTTGTGATGGCTAGACTGAATCTTTACCGTCTTACAATTTAGACACGGCTCCATGCGAGGGTGCTAAACGATGGCGGCCAAATAGAGGGACGTCAGGACTCAGTCTATGTGTTGGCTAGCAAAAACTGTTTCTGTTTGGTTCCTATATATTCATAAGTAATATAATAGATCACTGTGTGTTTATAAATAAATACAAGTCAGAGACTCTCTCCTCACAATGAATCCTGCATTGGAGTAAGTCTACATTTAGACCCACTATGTACGATGCATATGTGTGTATGCTGCTGCTGTTGGCTGTAGACTTGGCCCAAGACTTCTTTATACATTTAAATAACTATCATACAAATACTTTGGCCAAGGCATCTGCTCCACCGCTTGCGATGTAGGGTTTGGAGGGGTGGAAGGCTACGTCGTAGATGGACTCGTCAAACTTCTTGCGATGTGAAGTGATCTCCTGGACGCAAGTCTTGCTGTCAAGGTTCCATAAACGTATTGAACAATCATGACCTGCAAGGGAGGGAGGGATGGGAGAAATAACATATCAACATTAATAACTAAATTAAGCGAAAAAAGAAATGTTGCGTTGCCCTCAAGTGCCAAAATCTTTAAGTCGGGTTGGTCGGTTGATTTTTTTTTTTTTTTCCCCCCTTTTTTCTTTCTGTTTTTGCTGACAAATATTACTGATAGACCGTGGTTCATGATAAGACCAAATTGGTAAATGTCAGTTTGACCAATGTTTCTAGTGTGATAACACTTTAAAAGCAATCTATTCAAGCAAACTTATTCATTTCATACATTGGTCACCCATACTTACTTCCTGACAAGAGATATAATCCATTAGGGTCCACTGCTAAGCTAGTGACAGCATCTAAGTGGGCAACCATACTGTGTACCATTTTACCTAAAAAAGATAACAACAAATGTAGATTAGTGACCATCAGCCCACAAAAAACCCACCTTGTTCTACGGGCAAACAGACCTTGCAGTTAGGGTCGGTCATTCGGGCGGTTTTTTTAACATTTTTTAATATTTTTTTTAAAAAAAAGGAGAAATGTTGGTGCATTTTCAACAATTTTCAAAAAGAAATCTCCCAAATTGCCAATTTGTCCACATAATCCTAAAGATTTCCCCAAATTATTATTATTATCTTTTAAAAATAAAGGGTCGGTAGAACAGGTTTTGTCCACCATCGCCTCAAGGTAACTGTTTAAAATATTCACTGTTTCCTGTATGGTCATAAGGCTCAAATCAGGCTCAGTTGATAAACTGACCCAGGGATTTGGTGGAAATGGAATTTATTAGTGTTACAAATCCCCATGTCAACCTTCAATTTGAATGAGCAAAACACCTGAATTTTGAAGTAAATCATGTAGATGAATCAAACACATCATTAAACAGGTGCACTACTTTGAAACATAAACAAATATTCTTTGAAAAGATAAATAATTGAATCTACTTTTGAAACACCATTCAATCCTCAATATATCTATTCCTATTTCCATATCGCCACTGTTCTGTCAAAACCTCATATCTCCATCTAGCTCTTCAGCATGTATAGTAATACTTCATATGTATAACCTTCGGGCAATCTGCTCTAAACATGTTCATGGGCCAGAGTTGTCACTACACTGGTTGGCACTTACCAGCACTCAGCTTTAACAACCAGGACTCAGGGGAATTTTAGACCTTTCCAAGCGGCACAAAAATGATAAATTGGTCAATTTTGCTCCATAAAACAGCTTTAAAAAGCCATTATTGTCATCTAAGAAGTATTTCTATTCAAATGCTCGTAAAATCCCTGTGCATAACTGTAGGGCAGTTTTATTTATAAATGCTGGAAAATATACAAGGTTTTGGATGATGCTACAACGAGGTTAGCATTTATTCCGTATAGAAGAACACTTAAAACTTAGTGCTGATTGGTTCCAACAAATACGTACATCCCCGGTCTCCTAGTCCAGAATACTTAAATGCTGTTTTCTCAAAATCACTAAAATGGATGTAAGCCCTTTTGCATATCTGCTCTTCATATACTCACCTGTATTATTATCAAAGAATCTTATGTGTCTATCTTCATGGGCGGTGATTGTGATGGGTAGTGTGGGGTGACTTACGACCCTGTTAATCTGTGCCAACACGGGATCAACTGTCAAAAATAGAGAATAAATATCCAATAATTGTGAACAAAAAGTTTAAATATTAACATTAACAAAACTAAACACTGCAAAATACTTCTCTACTAGGTGCTTGACCTGGGGGCCCATTTGTCACCCTCTGGTTAATGAATGACGTCTTTTCAAAGCCATTTTTGGTAAATGTAAGGGAATAAAATTCTGAATTTTGCTGTTTTTGGCAGAAATTTAAGCAAAATCTGTCAAATATATAGGAAAATTATGGGTCTCCGGTAAACATATGGGTCTATTTTCCTCGAAAATTGGTGAAAGTTTGGGTCAGTTTTTCATTTTGCTGGCGGCTCATCCCTACCAAAAAATATCTTAGAACCCCAACCCTAGTGCATGGTTTCCTATACTCTGTTTGGCCATCTCGAGACAGTGACGTAACTGAACAGGCGCAGCTTTTACGCACGCGTGTGTATCTTCCGCCTTTCAACTCTCGTGTGTGAACGCCAGCGCCGCGATTATGCGCGCGCGTTATGTGATGCAATTAGTCTCGAGATGGCCAAACAGAGTATAGTCTATCTCCTGGCAAGGCCACACAGCCTATCATATGCTGTTTAAACTTGTCCAACAAAGGCGAGCGACCCCATTAAACTCTTAACCTATAGACTGTTAACACTGATTTGTTACTGTGACTGGATATCCCACTTCCTCTTAAGTCTTAAAACCAAAGAAATCCCAGCAACTCATAGTTTGCACAAATTGAATTTTCTTTAAATTACTAAATTCAACAGAACAGAAGGCACACAAAGACAAGATGTTAAGTCACAGACTTTGACACAGACCTGTGTAAGTCTGGACCCAAATCTACCTGTATTTTCAACATTAAAAACAGGTAAAAAGAATGGAGGTAAGGTCAAGGTTAAATTGAAGGTTGCCGCAATATAGTGATATTAATCTAATCGTGATGACAGGATTTCCATGTTAGGCCTTAGTTAAACCAAACACAATGTGGCTCTCTTAACACTTTCTACGCAGGCTGCGTCTGCAGACCACATTCCAAAATTTCACAGAATTATTGAATTTCATTGCAATATTTTGAATCACCATGAGAAATGCATTGAAATAAGTACAAACATGCCTAGTATTGGTTCAGTAATCCTTGAGATAGACATTGAAAATTGGGATTTTTTTCTTCTGAAAAATCTGTTTTTGTAGATGGTAAAACTAATAGCCTAGCCACGTGGAAAGTGTTAAAATTCCATTCATACCACCAGTAAGCATCATTGTAATGGTGACATCACAAGTCACATATTTTGGTTTAAGTATTTAAGTCTTGCATGTACGAGGGGGTATTAAAAAGTTCTTGAAATCACCCAGAAGTGAAGGAGTCAGAAACTTTTTTTTGTTATTTGACCCTTCAGACATCTTTAAAAAGTCCCTGTGAAAAGTCACACATCTCTCCCACTATTTATTACCTGTCCACAGACCGCCATTGTAGAGCTCCTCAGATTGACTGACATTGATTGATCCTCAGATTACCTCAGATTGCGTTATTCCCAAAACAGCAATAAATAGTTTAAAGTGTTGACAAAAAGGGGTCAAAGGTCATTACAAACAAGCTTGGTGACAATAATCTAGTGGGTAACATGGGGTGTACACAGATTGACCTCTAATGACCCCTACATGACCTTTGACCTAAATATGGTATGAAATTCAATAATGTTGACATTTTTGAAACATTTTGTGAACTTTTGGAATGTCGTCTGCAGACGCCTGCCGCATAGAAAGTGTTAATGTGTATGGGTGACAGGCTGTACTTACCAGAGGGTACTTTACTTTCCAATTTGGTGACAGCTGCGCCGGTCTCTAAGTCATAGATGACTGTATCTGACGACACATAACCGGCTACTATCTGTGATGAATCACAACGCACAAAGTCTACTGACGTTGGGTTGCCATATTCTGGAAGAAAAAAAATTAAATTATATGCTTCATTGATGAATATGGGATTAGATTTAACATGGTATTAGGCAAAAAACCGAAGAATAATGTAAAAGTGGCTTTGCCGATTTTCTGCCATTTCGCTTGTTTTTAAATTCGTGATTTGAAAGTTCATTACATAGACGTATACACAAAACAAATATGTTCATGTTTTTATTTTCGCGGTAACTGCTTGGAGCGCAAAAATTAATGTAGCGCAAAAGGACATACCATATATTTCTCAATGTTCTTACCTATATCTGCAGTATATGTATTTAGTAATGGTGACTTATTCTGCGGACTCCATAACCTCACAGTGCTATCAGCTGAACAAGAGACAAGATGATTTTTCGTCCCATCATACGATAACCCCCAAATAGCGTTGCTATGACCCACAAGTACCTCCGACAGCACTCCTGCGTCTGTAAAACAAATGTTACATAGAATATTTAACTAATGGGCAAGGTTTAAGAGATAATTTAAACCAATGAAATATGTTTCTTGGTGACACATGATTTTTTTAATCCATCATATGATAACCCCCAAATAGAATTGCTATGACCCACAAGTACCTGCGACGTGCGTCTGTGAAAACAAATGTGACACATAGTTTGATAAGCTCCAAATTGGCGAGCTTCCTTACAGCGGTAAATCAATACAGAAGGGTCCACGAGCACATGAACGCAACAAGTGCAATGGTGTAGTAAATGCGTGACACATGCGTATGGCCAATATCGCGTGTTTATGGTCAAAATCGTGTGCGTTCGCTTAGATTACTTTTGTCCACCAATTTGGAACTGATTCAACTATAGAATAATTAACTAATGGGCAAGGTTTAAGAGAAAATTTAGATAAATTAATATTTTTTGGTGACACATGATTTTTTTATCCCATTATATGATAAACTCCTAATAGCGTTGCTGTAACCCCCAGTCCCTCCGACCCTCCTGTAATTGAACGGGATCCCTAGAGCGTGGCCACTATGCTCCACTAGATTAACTGTTTTGGCAAAGTCGTTGATAAAGATATATAAAGTATCGAGTTATTCAAGCATCACATTTCTTACATGTTGCTGATCCTCATACTTCTTTCAAAAATTAAAATAATGGAGCGAATAGCATTTTAAACAATGGGAATTATTCATTAGGACACCAGCTTTTTGCAGGTGCTGTTCAATCTAATCGCTCTAGTATTACGTGCACTAGGGCTGTAAGAATTGAGCGGAAAATGTCGCAAGTTGTATGGTGGTTCCATGTTTAATAATGGTTACAGGCCGAAATGCTATGCGATGCAGGAAGTTTATCGAGGCTGCTATGGCCACGAAGCAAAGTTTGAAATACTTTTACCATGTTTTTTCTTCTTCAAGTCCCTCAATTTGGTCCACCATTTTCAAAGATGGCGGCCAAATAGAGGGACGTGGGGACTCAGTCTAGCTTACCGTATGAATCATATGGGTCTATATTAGATCCTGGGATATTCCAACATCTAATAGAAGCGTCTGTACCAGCACTGTAACACTGCTCCCCATTATAGAGGGACGTGGGGACTCAGTCTAGCTTACCGTATGAATCATATGGGTCTATATTGGATCCTGGGATATTCCAACATCTAATAGAAGCGTCTGTACCAGCACTGTAACACTGCTCCTCATTATAGAGGGACGTGGGGACTCAGTCTAGCTTACCGTATGAATCATATGGGTTTATATTGGATCCTGGGATATTCCAACATCTAATAGAAGTGTCTGTACCAGCACTGTAACACTGCTCCTCATTATAGAGGGATGTGGGGACTCAGTCTAACTTACCGTATGAATCATATGGGTCTATATTGGATCCTGGGATATTCCAACATCTAATAGAAGCGTCTGTACCAGCACTTTAACACTGCCCCCCATTATAGAGGGACGTGGGGACTCAGTCTAACTTACAGTATGAATCATCATCATCATCATCATCATCTACCTATACTGTGCATAAACCTCAATATTGAGTATACTCGCACAATGTATCCCTGGAACCTAGGAATACAAACATGAGCGTACAGACACAGACCGGGACGATCCCCTACTCTTTACGAAGGAGTCTGTGACCTTTTAACGTGCTCGGGGATAGCTCTTCCGATACACGGGATCAACATTTCTACGTACCTTCCGAAGCACGATGCGCCATGAACATGCCAACTTCAGTCTGCACGGTCTGAAGGAGGCATGGGGACGAGGCTGTGTTGGTGTATCGTTTTGAACTCTCACTCATAAACGATCCACCAACAGAACTACGGTGCGCAGCAGTGTACGACGCTCTAACCGACTGCGCCACCTCGCCCCTATCATATGGGTCTATATTGGATCCTGGGATATTCCAACATCTAATAGAAGCGTCTGTACCAGCACTGTAACACTGCTCCCCATTATAGAGGGACGTGGGGAACCAGTCTAGCTTACCGTATGAATCATATGGGTCTATATTGGATCCTGGGATATTCCAACATCTAATAGAAGCGTCTGTACCAGCACTGTAACACTGCTCCTCATTATAGAGGGACGTGGGGACTCAGTCTAGCTTACCGTATGAATCATATGGGTCTATATTGGATCCTGGGATATTCCAACATCTAATAGAAGCGTCTGTACCAGCACTGTAACACTGCTCCTCATTATAGAGGGACGTGGGGACTCAGTCTAGCTTACCGTATGAATCATATGGGTCTATATTGGATCCTGGGATATTCCAACATCTAATAGAAGCGTCTGTACCAGCACTGTAACACTGCTCCCCATTATAGAGAGACGCGGGGACTCAGTCTAGCTTACCGTATGAATCATATGGGTCTATATTGGATCCTGGGATATTCCAACATCTAATAGAAGCGTCTGTACCAGCACTGTAACACTGCTCCCCATTATAGAGGGACGCGGGGACCCATTCTAACTTACCGTATGAATCATATGGGTCTGGATCCTGGGATATTCCAACATCTAATAGAAGCGTCAGTACCAGCACTGTATAACACTGCTCCCCATTATAGAGGGACGCGGGGACCCAGTCTAGCTTACCGTATGAATCATATGAGTCTATATTTGATCCTGGGATATTCCAACATCTAATAGAAGCGTCTGTACCAGCACTGTAACACTGCTCCCCATTATAGAGGGACGCGGGGACTCAGTCTAACTTACCGTATGAATCATATGGGTCTATATTGGATCCTGGGATATTCCAACATCTAATAGAAGCGTCTGTACCAGCACTGTAACACTGCTCCCCATTATAGAGGGACGCGGGGACTCAGTCTAGCTTACCGTATGAATCATATGGGTCTATATTGGATCCTGGGATATTCCAACATCTAATAGAAGCGTCAGTACCAGCACTGTAACACTGCTCCCCATTATAGAGGGACGCGGGGACCCAGTCTAGCTTACCGTATGAATCATATGAGTCTATATTTGATCCTGGGATATTCCAACATCTAATAGAAGCGTCTGTACCAGCACTGTAACACTGCTCCCCATTATAGAGGGACGCGGGGACTCAGTCTAACTTACCGTATGAATCATATGGGTCTATATTGGATCCTGGGATATTCCAACATCTAATAGAAGCGTCTGTACCAGCACTGTAACACTGCTCCCCATTATAGAGGGACGCGGGGACTCAGTCTAGCTTACCGTATGAATCATATGGGTCTATATTGGATCCTGGGATATTCCAACATCTAATAGAAGCGTCAGTACCAGCACTGTAACACTGCTCCCCATTATAGAGGGACGCGGGGACCCAGTCTAGCTTACCGTATGAATCATATGAGTCTATATTGGATCCTGGGATATTCCAACATCTAATAGAAGCGTCTGTACCAGCACTGTAACACTGCTCCCCATTATAGAGGGACGCGGGGACCCAGTCTAACTTACCGTATGAATCATATGGGTCTATATTGGATCCTGGGATATTCCAACATCTAATAGAAGCGTCTGTACCAGCACTGTAACACTGCTCCCCATTATAGAGGGACGCGGGGACCTAGTCTAACTTACCGTATGAATCATATGGGTCTATATTGGATCCTGGGATATTCCAACATCTAATAGAAGCGTCTGTACCAGCACTGTAACACTGCTCCCCATTACTGCTAATCACAAGACTTAAAACTGGACCACTAAAATGCAAGCAAACACAATATCAACAGTTACACTAGTTAACAGAAGCTTCATTCATACAGCTGATCCACTGTGGAACAGTCTTCCAGACAATGTTGTTGGCAACATCCTAGAGGAAGGACTCCAATCTTTTAAGTGTCATGTGAACAGAGAAACCTTCTCTCCAACTCTTCAGAGTTTGTTGTTCAAGCTCTCTCGATGTCAATGACCTCCAGTTATTTATTTTTTCTCTTATTTATATTTTTGATGTTGTTCTCCATATGTGCGGGCTTTTATCTTATTAATGTCCCACGCCACCTTCATTGGATTTTTAACCAGCCCAATTGTGTTTACTTTTGATTATATTCTGAGTTGCAGTGAACCAATTGATTGGCCCATAAGAGCTCTCTGTTGAGAGTTACCAGTTTGATTTGTAATCACTCAGTTCATTAAGTTTGTTAATGTCTGTTGAGCTATTGTTCACATTTGCTCTTTATATACAAAAGAAGAAGAAAGAAAAACCCCACGTTTTACATAACTTGTAGACAATTTGTGTGGGTGATTGTAGATGGAGAAACATGTGGAGGTAAATTCATGATGGTGTTCTATAAATGAGTTACATGATATTATGGTTCTTTATGCTAAGTTTTTCCATTTTACAAAGTCTCAATTACGTTTTATATACAGTCATCAAAATAGTAACTGACCAGGTAATAAATGTGCTTATAACTCTGAAAGTATAACTCCTAATTATAAGACAGTAACCTTCAAGACAGTAAGACAGTTACATTGATGGCATTATTGATGGCAGCAAGAGCTCAGACACTAGCACTCAAGAATATGGCAAAGCATAAACCTCCCTCCCCATCCATGACTGTATTATCTATTGTATCCCAGTATAAATGGGGATGGTGTCATATAGTACATGCTATCCACTATTTCAGAATTTCACTGTCACAGTCCTGTTGTTTTAATACTTAAAACATTTTATTTTTACAAATTGGTTCCTATTGAATGATCGACCATACTTACGAGTGACCTCTGAAGGTGTATATAGGTTCAACATCTAGTGATGCCGTCCTGTAAATAAAACAATAATAAAGTCATTAACATGATTTATACAATTAAAAAATGCATACACTATTAATCAATGAAGGCAGCTAGCTGTAATTGTTTAAGTTTGGTAATGGAATAATTTTTTTCTGTCCAAGCATGTTCTTATTTTTTCAAAACATTTTAAAACGATTATAGTGACTTTTGAAATAAGGACCGCCGCTGTCATCATTGTCATCGTCATATCAGTTGTCCTTGGATGGAATAGGCGGACACCATATTGGTACTAAGAAGCCTTAAAGGTGCACTACACTAAATGGGGTATCCCTACGCTTAAGGACGGTGTTTAAAACTAGAATCAGAAAGTATGCATGACAAAATCCTCAATTTAAAAGACTTGACAGTAATACAATTGCGTAAATGCCTAGGATTTTTGATTAATTATGATTAATGGCACATCACCTACATGCACCCTGACTATAAAATGTGAATATCATCTAGGTGAATTTTGAGAGATCTTTCAGATTTGTGATGCGATCTGTGAAAACCCGCCACATGTCGGGATTTTTCATATTGGAGATATTTATATCATAACAAAAAAAATCTGTGCTGATTACAGAACTGTTTTGATCATTTTTCTACGATCACTACAAAAAAAGTTATGAGTGAATGATGGTTGTGATGTCATAAAAAGCTACAAAACAAGAAATCATGAAAACAGGTCATAAAAGATACATAGTTCAATACATAGTAACATTATAAGGCTAATTAGAAAAGTGACTGAAGTAAGTTTTTGAAGGTGAAATTTCATAAAAGGGGATGATATACAGTATTAGAAATTATTTTTTTAAACAAAATATGAAAAAATAAAAATAAAAGTTTTATTTTTTTATTTTATTTTTTTATTTTACCCATAATCCTTATTTCACATTTTGCGACATCCGATGGGTTTTCACAGATCGCATCACATTTGTGCTTTTTACTGGAAACATTGGGGATTACGGTGACATGTCCAAGCTCATCAGAGATGTTGTCTACTACATCGCTGTTTTTTTGAAAATCAAGCAGGCTAACCTACCTATTTTCTGCACTTTTTGGTGAGAAAATGTGATCATCTTTAAGAAAAAATCACAAGGTCCAATTTCGAAATTTAGTGGTCTAAAACAGAATTTTATATCAACTGTATTTTTGGACATATCCCTATGGAGCTCTAATTAGCAGTGTGACCCCTTATCCATCATGTGGGAGGTAAATGGTTACATTCTTCAGCGCTACTTACTTCTTAGCCGGTACAGTTTTCTGTAGGTTCCATAATTTGAGCGTATGATCCTCAGATCCTGTTATAAGTACAGTCTCGTACGGATGAAATGCCAACGCTCTCACGCCGTCAAAATGACTGCGCAACGTGTATTTGGGATTCCATGTCTTGCGGAAAGTTTCTTTGTTAGCCGTCACCTAAAAAAAGAGGAAAGAAAATTGGGTGTGAGGGAGAGTTACTTTCAATGTGCTATTGGAAATCTATCTTTTGCAGAACTATGTTGTCATCTAAAAAAATAAGAGCAATTATGTGCACATGGGTGTATTGGACTAGTGTAGAGTAGCTCTAGTATAACATTGATTCTTAAACGTTTAATTTTTTAATATACACTATTGGAAAGAGTCCACAGATGCTCACCAAAGTCTGGTCTATGCAAGAATCACTAGAAGAAATGAAACAGAGTAATTTTCCTATATTTGGCGTCATATGGAATTGAATGTCATCACTAGCGCCAACTGGTTTCACTGAAACCAAATTAGCATTAGTGGTGCCAAATTGGTGTCAGTGATGCCAGATTGGTGTCAGTAATGCCAAATTGGTGTCATTGATGCCAGATTGGTGTCAGTGATGTCAAACTGGCATTAGTGGTGCCAAATTTACATTAGTGATGCCAAAATGACATCAGTGATGCCAAATTGACACCAGTGATACCAAATTGACATCAGTGATGCCAAATTGACATGCGTCAGTGATGGTATATCTATACAGATTCAACGTGTGAGCTATGACTCTAGGTTGTCAATCGCTACTTACTTCATAACAAAGTGGGTCAGCTTCATTGGTTACAGTGAGCCCAGCAAGATCTCCCAGGCCTAATGCTGCTTCAATAGCTTCTTCATCACCCATACCAGGCATTATAGGACGTTGTTGTTGTCTACCAAAGGGTGGGGGTCCATTCACATCTGAAACATAACAATGGAACTTGTTAATTACAATACACACACACCTCCATCTTCTGTCTGATATATAGCGACATCCCCATAGTTTTGTTGATGTATCTGTCCCATCTGTTGCTGTTGTGACATATTATCATCTGTAGCATTCCCCTCCCCCCCCCTCTTTTCTCGTCATTCCCCATCCCCTCTTCCCTCTCCATTCCTTTCTCCACTCCTTTCCTCTTTACTAACCCCCATGATTCAAATACAGCCCTTCCTCCACATGTCACCATATCAACATTCTAATAGTTTCTTTGTTGTATTCGTTGTTGCTTGACTGAATATGTTAAACTTTCAAACTCGAAACATATTTTTAAGAAAAACCTGAAAATATATTTGTACTCGGAAACATTTGCTTGATGTAACTCTATTCATCTTTGTATATTTTTATGTATTTTAGTATAATGTCTTTTTATGTTATTTTGGTTGTTATGCAGTGAAGCGCAGTTCCACGAATGTCGCTTGCGGTTGATGCCAGCACTTTATAAATTTCCATTATTATTGTTATTATTTGTTCAGCTTGTTGCTGTTATGATAGCTCATCATCAGTAGTATTGAGCCCCCTCCCTCACTACCCCTAAACCTCACTGATTACAATCCACACCTTTCGTGGCCAACCTGTTGCTGTTGTCGTCAGGGCTGGAAAAAATGCAAAGTTTCCCGGCAAGGGAAATTCAACAAATTTGGATTTCCCGCTGCTTTAGCGGCGACGGGGTGTCTTGGGGAGGGGGGATTTCCCGCGATATGGCAACATTTCCCGGAAAGGAGCTTGCCATTTTGCCCTCTTTTTCCCGTCCTGGTTGTCGTTGTGATTAATCATCATCGTTGCTGTATCTGTCCTGCCAGTTGCTGTTGTGATTCAGCATCTGTGCAAAGCCCCTCCACCTTCTTCCTCAACCTCACCCACCTCAAGCCTCCGACCATATAACACCTACCTCCATCTTCCGCCATATCGACATCCCCGTCATTTCGTTGCTGTATCTGTCCCGCTTGTTGCTGTTGTGATAAATCATCATCTGTGCCAAGGTTTGCTAACATAGCCTGGAGGGCAGTCTTTTTGGGACCTGTGTAAAGAAATAGCAATGTATCAGTTTTATGTTTTGGAAGTTAGAGCTAAAGTGGCTAAAAATGATGGCAATTTGTTAATTAACCAATACCAAAGTTTACATGTGTCTGATGTGACATAGGAGTGTGGGCTATGTATTAGCATATCCTACCATTTCAGTTGGTCATTATGTGTATATGAATTGTTCTTATGATGGTACAGTCCACTATAAGAAAAGTAGTATGTGATTCTCTATGAAAACCCATGAATTTGGAAAACTATGTAATGATAATGTACCTTCAAAGAGGATAGTACATGTTAGTGATATGTCGCTTATTTCATGGAAGTTCTGCATTATGCATGTAGATATTTTACCTTACATACATGACTGTTTTCATTTTTAATTTGATCTCTGTGTAGAATGACCAAGTCATGATTAATATTGACAACAGGCCTTTGATTGTGTACCACTAGAACTTAAGTGATGACAAAAAATCCCCCTGTATTACACTACAGGTAAACGAGCCTCTCGGTAGGGTGGTCGGTCTGGGTTGGTTTTTTCTTCAACATTTCGGTAAATTTTCAAAAAATGCCAACAAATCTTCAATAATTTTCAAAACTTCATAAAAAGATGTCCAAAAATATTTGTAAACATTTGTTATCAAAATCTCAAATTCAAAAAATAAACCAAAACTGGGTCGGTCGGGTCTGTAGAACAGGTGTTTTTGCTTCCATCGTCTAATGCATAAACTGGATGTTTAACCCCCTGAGAACTACTGGCCGATTGGTCAGAAAGACAGATACATCATTTATTGCACCAATCAGGGACAGTGTTAGAATAATTGTATCCCTGATAAAGATTGGAGTGAAATATTTTACAAGATGCATTTTAATTGGCTATTCAAATGAGTATATCTTGCAATAAACCAATCAGAACCACTGTAAGATAGGCCGGTAGTGCCCAGGGGGTTAAGCAAAGAAGACCACAACATTTTCCAGGGATGCTCATTCTTTTAGAAAAATGTTATAATTATCAGGAAATACTGTAACCTTTCTGCATAAGACTGTTGGTATATTGTTAACAAGTCATTTTATTGATTAAAATCAATTACAATATAAACAACAATGTTGTTTGTCCTGATAATGTTGAAGAAGAAAAAAGTGATGGTTGGTTGGTTGGTAAAGGAAGGATGAAGAGAGAATGGAAGGGAATGAACCATCTCAATTTTCTAGAAGAATGCACATCCCTGCAAAGCATGCAACATAGAGACAAACATCTTAACACTTTCCATGCGGCAGGCGTCTGCAGACGACATTCCAAAATTTCACAAAATGTTTCAAAAAAGTCAAAATTATTGAATTTCCTTACAAAATTTAGAATCACCATGAGAAATGCATTAAAAAATAAGTACAAACATGCCTAGTATTGGTTCAGTAATCCTTGAGATAGACTTTGAAAGGTGGGAAAGGATTCTGAAAAATCTGTTTTGTATATGGTAAAACCAATAGCAGCGTGAAAAAGGTTAAGCAAATTTCAAGAACACACACACATTCCACCTCAGCGTTCACATGTACATATTCAAAAGCAGCAGGCCAAACACACATAGCAACAAGCTTCCATAATTATAAAGCATTTTACCCAAATCTACTACTATTATTATTATTTTTGTTTAACATTAGATAACACTTTCTCTCATTTCAAATCAATTTGAAATGCGAAATGAGAAACCTATTTAGACTTCACAACATGTCCTAAGAAGTGTGACTCCACTATGTAGCGGGTAGTAGAGGTATAATATGTGGGACTGAAGACGTATGTCGTGCCCTAAAACCGACTTTTAGACCAAGTCAGAATCAGTAGAAAAAAATGCAAATTTCCAAGTAACCTAATTCTAAAAATGTCCCTTCATCATGGAGAAAATGTCCCTTCTTTATACCTAAAATTACTCCGAAACCAAAAAGTTCCTTCCAAAATCAAGATTTCCCGGGAACTAGGTTCCTGAGTTCCCCATTTTCCGCAGCCATGCGGTTCAGACTGGGTTTGGGCCTGATTCTCAGGGGAGGGGGCAGAGGACTCATTTCTAAGTTGGGTAGGACCAGGTCATAATACAGTACTTGGATCAGGTAGAACCGGCATGAAGGGAAAAAATGTTAAAGCTTAGAAGCTTCTTCCTGGAAAATGTTGCCATTTGGAGGGCATTTTGGAAATTGGGAGGGATATTGAGCCATTTTGTGCGTAATTTGTTTAATCGTGGGAAATTTGACTTTGCTTGAGGAAGGTCAGCCCTGTGATTAGATAGTAATTTCAGAATCGATATAGATCGCACCAATATGGAGCAAATTCATCAGGTTGGGTTAAGGATTTGGTAATTGAAATACCATTTTGTCTGGTCAGGTCTGGGTGAAGCTATTCAGGGTTCTTTGGGTCGGTTGCAGAAAAATATGCACCACACAGTACAAACATATGCAGTCAAATTTACCGTTAACAATGCATTTTTACCAAACACGATTGGGTTCAGCTCCCTGTACATACACACGGCTTTGACCAAAAATATGGCAACATTTCTGTCTTCCAACTTCGCACATATTTAAACGCACTGATCGAATGTTTTCAAATTCAAGGATAAGTTGTGGTATGTTATGATCTTTCAATACATCCAAATTCAGATGTGGACTTAACCTCTAAGATTATTTTAAAGCAATTTTACTGATTAAGATGGTCATCTGATTGGCACGACACAACGCGTGCAGTTGTACTACACAGGGTGTAGTGCATATGCAGGGTGAGTGCATATGCATCATGAGTGCATATGCATCATGATGCATATGCATCATGGTTGACATATTAGTACGGTAAAGGTAAGGTTTTATTGGGCTGAGAAAAACGAAAGTAGTAAGGCCAAGTAAAAAAAAATCGAGTTTCTCGTCCGAACTTTTAAAAATTGGAGGATGCCGGCACTTTTTCTTCTTCTTCAAAAGTACCGATCCAAGATGGCGGAGGATTTGATGCATTTTGATAGACTTATCACAGAATTTATAATAGCGTCATAGGTAGTATTTACTCCACCTGTGCATAGACTGCAAAGGAGAATATTTTCACGATTGAGAAAAAGTGCAGATTGTGAAAATGACTCGGATTTTCAAAAATGTCTTGAAAAAGACGATGAAAAAAAAAAAAAAAAAAAAAAAAAAAAAAAAAAAATCAATTAAAAAAACACACACAAAAAACCTTTTCTTGATGCGGCAGCCAAAATGGATACGCGCGAGGACGAGAAACTACTATATTGTTTTATTTGGCCTAATAATTAATATAGATTGATACAATTTTAATTGTACAATCAATTGCTGTGACTGTAATAAAACTGCATTAGTTTCCAGCTATTTCTACGATTGCCAAATTAACACACAAAATGGCGAACATACCAGATTATGACAAGTTTTAATTTGATGAATGGGGCATACAGAATTACTTGGGCATCTACATATTTACAATATTAGTACTGAGAAGGCAACAAAGAAAGTAAACCGTTCTACAGGCCTGACCAACCCATTTTTGTGAGTTTTTAAAATTTTAATTTAGTAAATTGTTGATCGAAAATTCACCAACATTTTTTATTTAAAAAAAGAAAGAAGTTTGACCACCCCCAAACCAATGCTCCACTGACCTACCCAACCTGAGGTCCGTTCGCCCGTAGAACAGGGTTTCTTGTTTTAATTGCCTAAGCATGAAAGTATAGCACTTTTATCGAAACAGAGGCACAGATTATTACGGATATGGGATGGTTTCCTTTATTACATATCAAAATAATCTGATATGTATTGCATCCTGGTAGCACACACAATTGTTAAAGCTTCAGTATTTGTGACCCGTCACATCAAAATGGACATGTTGGAGTACCGTGTCAATTCTGAGTTATTGTATGACTTTAAAGATCACATTTTATGCTTTGATATGATACCATGTTGAAGGTAATCATACTTTGTAATCACAAGATATGATTTGAAGAGGCATATTTGTTTCTATTATTTTCTTTTATATTTCACCAAATATATTAGTCTCTATCTCACAATTGCGTTTGCCGACAACATGTCCATTTTGACGCGACTGGTCACATTTGTAGACCAGTCAATACACTTGGGGATCTTATTGACACCAACCAAACCCAATGGGTAGGTAGGTGTGCACAAAACAAGTGACACCGGGTGTAACTTTAATCCTGGTCTATGATTAATAGTCCTTCTGGAAGGACCATTTGTAATGCAGCACATCAAAGGGGACTTTGTTGCTGTGTGTTTTTCAAGATATAATTGAAAACGGACAGAAAAATATAAAGAAACTAATAATAAGAATTTAGGAGTCATTTTCACTCATAAATCTGAATGCCTTGATAAATTTTGATAAATTTTGATACATTTTAAAGCTTAGAAAATGCTTGGAGAGTACACATAATAATCTCAAAATTGACTTCACCTGCAAAGTCCCCCCTTTTGAAGTGCTGCATCACATTTTATTCTTTTATATCCCTTTTATACTCCCTAGCAAAGTCCATAAGTAAAATTAGAGTCGGCTAATTAGGTAAATATAACACTAGGTAATGTATTGCCCCTTGTAAGGTCCAATTGGCAGGTAGTTCTCAAGGGGTTATGAGAATGGATTCTCAAGATTCTCGTTTAATTTCAACCCCTGGATACCGTCTGACATCACTGTTCAGAGGTAGACAAATGGCATGCAGAGTCCAACAGAATTTGTTTTATCAATAGCAAGGATATTGAATGATCAGCTCAGTTGGTAGAGCGTCCACCTAGAGTTCGGGAGGTCCCGGGTTCAAATCCTGGTGGAGGAATGAATTTTTCATTTCTCGACCACCTCGAGGGAAATATTAATTATTATCAATGTTATTGATTGTTACTGTTAGGTATAATTGTTTAGTGTCCGAACCAATTTACAAATTCTTCCGTCGTAAAATACAGAAATAATAGGAGTTATGATTATCAAATAGATCAATAATGAAAAAAAGAAACATGCTTTGAAAGTAAACTGCTCACAAAAAGTATCGAAACACTTAGAAATGATCCAATATATAACGGCTCGAAAGGGTATGCATTAATCGAAGAAAATAACCAAGTGCATAATTTTGTTCTGCGTATTTTGACACCTCGATCGATGAGATACGATGTTGCGGAGCAGAGTTAATGTCATTTCAATGGTCGTGGGTCCAGTTTCAAAAGTGACAATCATCCTATAGAAAGAGGTTTGCATTACTGTTTAGAATGATCAGATTCGTGCTTTTCAATAGGGATGAGTGTCACTTTTGAAACTGGACCCACGCTCATTGAAATGACAATAACTCCGCTCCGCAACATCGTATCTCAACGATCGAGGTGTCAAAATACGCAGAACAAAATTATGCACTTGGTTATTTTCTTCGATTAATGCATACCCTTTCGAGCCGTTATATATTGGATCATTTCTAAGTGTTTCGATACTTTTTGTGAGCAGTTTATTTTTGGCCATGAAATGTTCAAATTGAAAATGACCCACAATGCAAAATACAGCTCGAAAAAGACCCAACAGACGATTGCACAAGGCTGGCATAGCAACAATGAGTTACTGTGAATGATAAGTGGTTATTTTCGTGCACACAATTTTTCACGTTCACCTGTCAATTTTGATAATTTTGCACTTTTACGTTCCTGCACACATACCTACTTGTAAGTAGTGAAGAAACATTTTTTTTTTTTAAATAATTATTTTTTCAAACTATCCTCATAATATGTTCATATGAACATAAAGAAACATTTGGCCTGTGTTCATTTTCACGAAAGGAATATGGATGCGAAAATTAATGCGGCACAAAAACTTCCACTTTTCCAGTAATTTTGGTCACTTACGTTGTCCAAATTTCTTGCCTTTGCGTGCTTTTTTATATTCTTCCTTGAGCTTTGCGATCATGACTTGATCAACCCCCCATTCTTCGGGTGAAAGATCAGACTTTTTGTCTGGAAATAAGCAGATAAACGGAAATCAAAGAAACATAAATAAAAAAATATGAATGGTACTTACCATGGTCCCACGAAGCTTTGATACTCAACATTTTATGAACAATTTATGGTCAAAGTTAAGTTTTGTCATTATGCTTGAAGTTTTGTCTTCACGATTAAATTGTGCATGCAGAGGAGATTTGATGATTAATGTTATGAACTATTGTAGATGGTCATTTAGTTTTAACTGCACTAAAATTAAAGGTTCGTCTTCTACAATTCTCTCCAAGAAATTGAATAGAAAACTATTAGGTTAAGTTTTCTCATAAGCAGGCTTGATCTATTAAAACAGTAGCCTACTGATTAGGCAAAAAACTGTTGTGCTGCCCTCAGTGACCAACTCTAAAATTTCAAAAAATGTGGGTCACTTTTTAAATTTATTTTTAAATTTGTTATGATTTCAATTTACCCAAATTGTCAAAATATTATAATTTTCTGCTTGAAATGAATAAGTTTGCTTGAATAAAATAATTAAAAACTATTAGGCCAAATTAAAAAAATCATTTGTTTCAAAGCTCCCGCGCGCGTTCGTTTATTGATGCGCATTAGAAAAACAAAAATCTGAAAAAAAACTTTTTTTTTTAATTTTTTTTTTTTTTCAAAAAAAAAAAAATCCCAAAATTTCACTGATTTTTCAGATTTTCATTGATCACATCATCTTAAATACAAAAGTTCACTTTTACAAGGATTTCAATATTTTATATTTAAAAAAAAAAAACTTGAAAAAAACCCCGCATTCCGCATTAGTTTTACAACAGGAGAGGAGCTTTGAGACAAACAATTAATTTAATTTGGCCTTATCATACCAGAAACATTATAATAGTAAGATTGACATTTACCAAATTTGTCTTGAAATAAACCACGACAGCCACGGTCTAAAATTGACTGATCGACCTATCAGACCTCAACATTTTTGACACTTGAGGCAACACAACAATTTTTTTAAATTTTGGCCTTACAGTGGACACAACTTACTTATTGGGACTGATAATGTGGCGACTGTCTTTTACTGTATGTATTTTTATTGCTTAATTTAACCATGAATTATTAAGGATTAACATTAAAATCAGTTTAATAATTTCTCAAACCGAGCGTTATGCTTGCATTTAGCTGAACGTTGAAAGCACAATGCTTAGTGTGATCATGACGCGCTGCATTCCATAACTGTGGACGCTCTTGCACTACACTGCTGTTGCGCTTACGCACCAGTCGCATAGGACGTGTGAGAATTATTTGAATTGATTGACAAATTATTAGACTGATTATAACATGTTTGACCTAATCAATTATGAAAATTCACAGACAATATAACAATTTAAGAATAAGAATAAAACAGTTTCAGAGTACCAAGGTTTATAAAGATTCAAAACATGTACAATGCATGGTTAATTGCTGAAAAGTTTTGCAAATTCAGTCTGAATTCTTCATGTACAGTTTGTACACACAGCAGCCCCTGTGAGGGGGCTTGATCTTGTCCACCATAGAGGGAGAATAGATTGGGACTCTGTCTCTTACTAAGGTGTTTCTAGAATGTTTTTTCTTCAATGGTGATTTAGGTAGGTAGAATTGAGGGTGGGGTTTGGATAAAAGAAGCCAATGCTGGCTCATGAGGGGTAGCAATCAATGTTAGTAGAGAGAACAAAGTTTTAAGAACAAAGACATTACACAGGATCAAACATTCCATGACAGCTAAGGGTGACAGGCTGTCTATATTGATGATGTACATTGACTGTGTATAACAGCCATTATTGGCATAAGAAGACTCGGAATAACATTTGTATAACTGTTTGAATAAACTGAGTCATCTTTAGTAACCTTTTAAACAACAATAAAATGAACAATTATCAAACAAATTTCAATTCACATAAGTGTGCATTATCCAGCAAATGGATTCGTCAAAGTCCTACACAGTCATGTTCTTATGCCTGGCATCATGGTACTCCACTGCCAGTACCTGTAGAGGTAAGGCCAACAAAAAAATAGTTGTGTTGCCTTCATCAGGCCGGGTCAAAATTCTGAGAATGTGGGCTGGTTTTTTTTTTTTTTATTAAAGAATTTCTTCTTTTTTTCAAGATTTTTTTTTTTTTTTCAAGATTTTTTTTCAAGATTTTTTTTTCAAGATTTTTTTCAAGATTTTTTGTTCTCAAGATCTTCCAATCTGTGAAAATTGCACCAGAGATGGGCAAGAAACCAAAATATTCACCATTGGGTTGAAAATACATCCAGTAAGCATTTTCCTTAGTATCTTCACACATGTTGACTAAAATAATAGGCAAAACAACTTTCTTTTTTTTTGCCTAATGCTTAGTACCTGTATGGGAACTGTGTAGTACCTGTATGGTACACCCTAAGTAGCCACACAGTAGCAGAGTCACTTGTACCATGCAGCTACTTTACTTTGGCGGTACTTCAAGTACTTGACCAACAGTATCCATGCAGATGCAGGGCATGTAGTACCCATACATGTAAGGGCAGCCAAGTAATCGTGATGTTTGGCATAATAAAATGACTGTATAGTCAAACGCACAATTACGCAAATCCTTATCGTTCACACTGGTTTTCAATGGTAGAGCTGAAGCTGCGAACCACGCTATCAAATCACAATAGTGTAAATCATTAACCATCTACAAAATGACTTTATCTTCATCTATCTTTGTATTTAAAGACATAAAATTATGTTGATAAGATGGTGGTTATGTCATGCAAGAGGTTAGCATGTAAGTTATCAAATTCTACAACTTGGTTTTCTTAAAAATCCTAACCAAGGGTAAAACATTATTTAAGAAAATCTGTTAATAAAATGAGCAAACTCAAACGGTTGGTTAATTATAAGTGAGACATTACTTATTACTTCAACATTAGCATGCTTCTATCTTATTCATTTCAGTAATTGGGTATAGATTGGCTGGCATGTGATATATTCGGGCTGGCATGTGATAACTATGAATTGTGCATGTGATAACTATGAGTCGTGCATGTGATAACCATGAGTCGTGCATACATGTGATAGGACATATAAATAAACTGTAATTCAACTATATCACCGATGGCGAACTGAAGCAGGAAAATTCCATCTGAATGGGGTATAATCTGTTGCGAAATAATCTCCGCTATGGGAATGTCTGGGTATTTGCGCATCATGGACTTCCCACTGACGTACCATGGACTCCACACAGCGCATAAACCATAACATGGGAATCCCATGGTTATTAAATGGATATCACATGGTAATACAACATATATCACATGAGCATATCCAATGTATAACATGGTTGTTGCAAGGTTATCACATGACAAGACTCATGAGTATCACATGGGCATATCCTGGGCATCACATGGTCAATCCATATCTATCAAATCACTGGTAAAGGTATACATACCGTATGCGTCGAGTATGTCCAGAGTATCACATCAGCTTGTCATTGGTACTGCATATTCATGTGGATACAACTGAGTGGGCACACGGTATCATGGATATCACATGGCCACTGGGAACCACATGGACATATTCTGGGTACCACATGGGCATGGCATGGGTATCACATGGGCATGGCATGGGTATCACATGGGCATGGCATGGGTATCACATGGGCATCGCATGGGTATCACATGGGCATTGCATGGGTATCACATGATCCCATTATTAGGACCGTATCTTTACATGGCAGTCTACCCATTGTAATTTACTTACCCAGCCATTCTGTACCATCCCCCGATGTTCTCGCTTCCCCGGCGCCATCATCACCCCCTAGGAAATCAAATTCTGCCAGTGCTTCTTCCGTGTCTGGATCGCCTACTAAGACATCCTCCATTCCGGCCATACCTTCGTTGCCTTGCACAACCGGCTGTGAAAGATTAACCATATAGAACATTAAATGGTTTCACATGGGCACCACATGGATACAACTATAGTTTAATTAGTTCCAAATTGCTGAGAAATATTTTTCTTCTTCTCTCTGCACGCTTAAGTAATCCAAGCATACACGTATGCTCAATTATGGCCATATGCATGCACACCTAATGCACACGCCACACATATGATACACAGTGCGCTTGTTGCCTTCGTGCGCGCCCGCATCCTCCTGTATTCATACGCGCTACTGCAATTTGGAACTGATCAGAATATACAATTGACTATGGCCAAAATGAAATTTTGGCACTTAGGCAACTGTGGAAAAACCCTGTTCTATAATAATAGGCCTGACCTACCAATTTTTTTTATAGAAATTGGTGAACAAATTTCATGTGTAAGTGAATACCACTCCCCACTCCCGACCCCCCCCCCCCCCC
This sequence comes from Ophiura sarsii, assembly GCA_035610835.1. Classification (NCBI taxonomy): domain Eukaryota; kingdom Metazoa; phylum Echinodermata; class Ophiuroidea; order Amphilepidida; family Ophiuridae; genus Ophiura; species Ophiura sarsii. Next base: position 17,324,547 of record CM069457.1, on the reverse strand, counting down.
CCCCGACCCAAAGAAAAAAACTAATTTGGCTTGTCAAAAAACGGCAACATTTTCCATTTAAAATAGAGCCCAACTGGCTGACCCAACCGGAGCCAACCTGAGAGGAGAGGTTCGTTTGCTCGTCGAACAGGTTTTTTTTGCAATCGTCCTAGCAAGACCAATTTTCCCCTGTTAAAGAAAAAATGTTTTGGAATCTGAAATTCTGGAAGATACTTGTTGTGGACGGACCTACCTTCTTTTTCTTAATAATGGTTCCCATCTTATTAATTTCCCTGACATCAGCTTCATCCTCCCCGTGTCTGACATCATCCACATCTCCATCTTCACCTTCATCATCGTCAGCATTCTCATCCGGCGCAAGAAAGTCAAACGTCTGCAAGATATTCTCTGGTAACGTTCCGGATAGATGCTTTTTGTCTGGAACTCTGAAAGATTAAAAAATGTCAAGAGTTGTTACAGTCTAGCTGAAATGACAGTTCTCACTTATTTTATTCCTCATAAATATAGAATTTAATCAAAAGATTAACTACCGTACTATCCCTATAAAGCGCCCAGGAGCGTTTAGCAAAGTCATTTTGGGTGGGCGCTTATTAAGTTACCTTTTTTTAAAGTCATTTATTGTGGAAACTGTCGAATTTGACAAGGTTGTGAATAATGTGCATGTCATATGGAGGTCGCCATTTTGTTTTAGTTACTCTTTGTTGAAGTCGATAAACATTAATGGCAAAACCTAACGTGTGTCAAGCATTAAATAATTAAAATATTAGTGGAGAGATAAGATTTTATGAAGAATATTGTAGAAGAAAAGAGTATCATATTTTATAAACAGGCCTTTCTGATGAAGAAAAAAGTTTTGTGGCAAATCAAGCTTCCGAAAGTTTGGTAATGTTTTAGAAAATAGTCAGTAAGCTTATTACAATTTCACAAATTGAGTGCGGACTTTATTAGACTTGTTCATCATTAGATAACACGTTTTCATCTATTTTAAGATCCTATGGGTAAATCATCTTATAAAGCGTTTTGTTGACAAATAAACCCCTCCAATTGTGAATTTCTGCTCATTTTCGGTTTTTCAAAATTTTTGAAAAAATTTAGAAATGCGCCATGGAAGCCAAAATGTGCGATTTTTGCGCGATTGCACAAAATCCTGGTGCCTAACTTACTCTATTACCTGTTACATGTGAAACACATGTGATCATAATGTTGTCTATGTGAAACACATGTGACGTCCATGTGAAACACATGTGATATCCATGTGATCACATCTTACCTTTTTGTCTGTTCCGTTCTATTTTATTTCACTGGTCCTTCCCCATTGATCACATGTTCCAGTGATCCATCTAACCCAGGAATACTCTGTTCATTTGGTGCTAAACCAAGCAATCCTTGTACTCTGTTACCAATATGTGATGTCCATGTGAAACACATGTGATATCCATATGATCACATCTTACCTTTTTGTCTGTTCCGTTCTATTTTGTTTCACTGGTCCTTCCCCATTGATCACATGTTCCAGTGATCCATCTAACCCAGGAATACTCTGTTCATTTGGTGCTAAACCAATTAGCAATCCCTGTACTCTGTTACCAACATTTGATGTCCATTAGAAACACATTTGATATCCATGTGATTACATCTTACCTTTTTGTCTGTTCCGTTCTATTTTGTTTCACTGGTCCTTCCCCATTGACCACATGTTCCAGTGATCCATCTAACCCAGGAATACTCTGTTCATTTGGTGCTAATCCGAGCAATCCGTGTAATCTGTTACCAACATGTGACGTCCATGTGAAACACATGTGATGTCCATGTGATTACATCTTACCTTTTTGTCTGTTCCGTTCTATTTTGTTTCACTGGTCCTTCCCCATTGACCACATGTTCCAGTGATCCATCTAACCCAGGAATACTCTGTTCATTTGGTGCTAATCCGAGCAACGAGCGCACTCTGTTGGACCGCACATCTAATATTGTGTCTGTATAACCAATTTCCTGTAAATATCTGAGAAAAAAAGTTGACAAAATGATTGCATTTGTTCATAATTGATGGGTAAGGTAACATTTGCAAAGATATTGCAGGAAAGTTATTTTCATGTACAAAATAACCGATAATATGCAAAAATAACGTGGAGCCTATATGTACCTTTACATGATTGGCCAATGAGATTGGGGAATGGGGGTCCACTGGCGAGGTGCTTATTTAACCCCTGAGAACTACCGGCCGATTGGTTAAAAAGATGGATACACCATTTTTTGCACCAATGAGAGACATTGTTAGAATAATTGTATCCCTGATAAAGATGGGAGTGAACCATTTTACAAGCTGCATTTGAATTGGCTATTCATATGAGTACATCCTGTAATAAACCAATCAGAACCACTGTAAGCTAGACAGGTAGACCCCAGGGGGTTAAACATTTTTGTTGGATTTGGCATGGTTAGGGTTAAAGAAACTGCTCTTTTTCAAGTTTCCAAACATGTTAATTTGTTAAGTAATAATTTTGTAAAAAAAGTAATTAAAAATAAATATTTCAGTGTTCAAATCCCATTTAAATATCTGTTTCTTTTCACCCCAAATTTCAAAGGAGATTGCTACTCCTGTTACAAACAAATGATATACATTAGATTAATAATTGATTTAACAAAATCTTCACTGGGGGGACATGTATATTATTAAATTGGTAGCGATTGGGCATGTCACCAATTTCGAACCAGGATACAACCATTATGAGTGGTTGGCGGACAGCGCACAACAGATTCTAAAATCATCAGGCTCAAAACTGGCAAAGCTTTCTGACAGCTATAGACTGCATTATTATTAGTGGTCTACAGCTAGCTCTCTTGTCTGCCTATACATGTGTGTATTGATTGATCTACTGTTCAATATCAATCAATCAATATCAATCAAGTGATCAATTATTGACATCCAGTTTTATTTGAAATAAAAGTTCAAGCCTTTTTCCTGTTCAGTTTTGTTCAGGATGAATTTGATTTTTGGTTATAAAACCCCACTTTTTTGTGATTTTCTATGTGTTTTGTATTCAGTTTCCCGAAGGGGTTTTGATTTAAGTTTTCCCAAAGAGATGCCCAAAAATTTCACATGACCACAGGGAACTCCAGCAGTTTAGACATGAATGTATCCAATGGATCCTCTGTAATGGTGTTTGAACCTTGACAAAAGATGCATGAATTGCATATTGATTTAAATTATTTGTTTTCTTGACAAATCTATTGACTTGTAGTGCAGCTCATAATGAAAATCATCAACACAAAAAGGCTACAAGTTAGTCCCCTGGTCAGGCCTCAACATAAGAAATGGAGAGGGCACTGCAATTAAAAGCAATTTGAAAGGGGCACACACTTTCTCCACTTGAGGCAATTACATACTTTGAATAAAGTGAAAAAAGACAGAAATTGAGGGCATCAAGGCAGCTAGGTGGGGCACCGATCTTGCAACATATGGTGAAACCATGGCCTCAAATAGTGAATTGAAATATTGTTTTATGGTAGATGTTGAAAAGACATGCGATACAATTATACATGGCAAGGGGCTCCTGTAGCACCTCTGTGCATGGGATAGACAAAATTTCATATTTAAAAAATCCCTCAGCAAAATTTCATTTTACTTAATTTGCAATCTTGCATAAATATGTTAGAGTTAATCTTAGTGTAAACAAATCTACACTATTTACGTGACACACTTTGCGTTGGACACAATATCTACTGCAAAAGAGGAAATGTTCACACTACATTAATTTTCGCATTTTTCGTGGTCAGGGTTGTAGCTAGGCCAACTTTTGTGCCAGGTGGCAAAAATGGCGAACGGAGGGAGCGAAACGACCGGACGGGCTCAATATTTCGCTATTTGGTTACATAACTCTCTTTTTAGGCTTTTTTAATGCCCTTTGAGGGTTCCTGCCATATAATTTCTTGTCTTATGAGGCAGTTTAATGATTTTATCCACAAATAGTAATTTTTTTTGGTTTTTTTTTTTGTGCCAGGCGGCCCAGCTTTTTTTTGTTTTTGTGCCAGGCGGCCTAGCCCAGTGCCAGGCGGGCCTGCCCGGCGCCGCCTGGCGTAGCTACAACCCTGTTCGTGGTCCAACCAGCTTCCGCGAAAATAAAAAAATACTCAAATACATTTATTTTGTGTATAAGTCTATGTAATGATGTGCGTTCAAATCGTGAATTTAAAAACAAGCAAAGTGGCTGAAAATCAGCAAAACACAGAAATTGAATCGCGCAAAAATTAATACTTTGACAGTACTTGGCACTTGAAAGCGTTGTATGAGCCGTTATCACTAAGTTAATAATATCCCAGGGGTTTGCGTCATTATTATCGCAAATTATAAATTGGATAATTTCATATTTGTATGCACGGCTTGGATAATGAACTGAGCATTGATTTATGAGCATGTAATTGTTGTTGGGTGGGTGCGCTACAAGTGATTGAATTATTTATTACAGATTTGGATGGACGCCCGAGATCTGCATAGAAGTAGTAGAAAATTGGGGTTGGATGAAAATAACTGTTTTAGGATTAAGTGCACATGAGGTATACGGCATGCATCAAGTAGAATGCATCAATCAGGCATTTTTGAAAATAGCAGGAAAGTGTTGAAAATTCCTGAAAGAGTGCGCGAAATTGGGCAAAAAGGCCAAAAACAGGCTGAAATTAAATAAAACTGCGTACATTTTGACTACAAAAAGCAGGAATTCCTGCTTTTTCCTGAAGATTCTCATGCCTGGAATGCATCAAAAAGAACCTTGTTGTAATTGTATGATACCCTCCATTTGGTTCCTAGTGACGGCACCAGCATCACATTTTTTTGTGGGAGATGGGTGGCAAGAACAAATCATGGGGGGGGGGGGGGGTCAACATTTTGGCTATTGTTAAATTGGTTGAACTGAAATTAGCTTAATCTGTTTTGCTATTAAAATCAACATTTCTGATTGTTTGGGGGACAAAATGGGATGGGGCTTGAGCTGACTGGCGGTGGGGGGGGGGGGGGGGGGTGAGGTTGTGACTGGGGCACGAAATCTGTGAGTTTCATAACATTTTTTCACGAATTGGTACAATTATTGAAGACCAAAGGGCCATTTTTTTGAGTCTAAACAGTAAATAAGTTATTGTATAAGGCTCTTAATGAAACAGGAATGGAAAGTGTGGAGCCAAAGTGCGCATTTTTTCAGAGATGAGTATGACTTGAGGGGTATGTATTTTGAGCAGATGTCATTCCCTCTCCCTCTTCTGGTACAGTATACGCCTCTTGCATGCAATCACCATTTTAGAATGAAATTGAGGCTCTCCCCTCAGTCGCGCGCGCGCCAAACCGCGTCACGCGATGCACAAACCGGCGTGAAACCACGACGCAGTGTGGCGTGATAGTGCGTGGTGAGGGGAGAGCCTCGCTTTCAATGGTTCCATCTGTACCGTGCAAGTAGCTTATTTCTTCCCCATTACAAAATAACAATGTCACCCTTTATTTATCCCAACTATTTTTCACCTCTTTCTTCCCCTTTTCCTTATAAAATCTTCTCCCTTTTCCCCTCCCCTCTCTACATCTCACAAGTGACTGAGTTTCTTTTTCATTTTTCAAAAATATTGATATTTTTCCTACCCTTAAAGCAGGGTCAAGTATACCATGTACCACAGAAGATTTTAAGGTCTTCCCACAATGCATTGGGTGAATGCCAGCCAACTAAAGCATTGTTTACATGATGCATTTGTTGAGCTCTTAAGTTTAAAAAAAAAAAAGGAACACTGATAATTAATTTATTCATTGATGTAAACTAGAACCTAAGAGCTCCAATGATGAATGCGTCATGATTATGAAGCCATGATTGTGTGCATAATGTCTAAGGGAACCAAGACAAATTGGAGACCAGAATTTGGGCAATTTGCAAATACGCAATGCATTGTGGTGGTGTCTTTAAAATCTTCTTTGACAATGTACCAAGGTTGTACAATTTATTTAATGCAATCTGAGGTTCCCTGTAATATTTAGATTTACTCTGATGATTTTGATGAAGCCAATTTACTAATAATAAACAAGATGATATGAACTTGCAATTTATTTATACTTCCAAGTTCCAGGTCAACTCTGGTTTACTGATTACTAGTGTATTGATAACTACCCATCTGTTGTCATACTAAAACTATAACCCATCAAACACTATTAGGGACGCACCATTATACTTCAAAGGGGGGGGGGGGGGTAGAAAGTTGGGGTCGGATGGATTTTTTTTGTTGCCGCTGAAGGTGGCAAGTTTTTTTTTGCTGCCAAAGTTTAAAAAAAGAATTTACATTTATATTGAGTTGGTGGGCAAAGGTGTTTTTCTTTTTTTCCTTCTCATCAGTGGGTGAAGTTTTTATTTTTTGCCTGTATAGTGGGTGAAGTTTTTTCATCTTTCAAAAACATCCTACCCACCCCCTTGAAGTCAAATGGTGCGTCCCTTAATGCTCAAAGGGCCAGAAAATTGCACATTTCCCAGGAACCTAACTTTAATATGTGACCAGTCGCGTCGAAAAGGACATGTTGTTGGCAAACACAGTTTTGAGATAGAGGCCAATGTATTTTGTGAAATATAAAGAAAATAATAGAAAAAGATATGCTTCTTCAAATCATATCTTGTGATTACAAAGTCTGATTACCTTCAGCATGGTATCATTTCAAAGCTTAAAATGTGCTCTTTCAAGTCTTACCAATAACTCAGATTTGACTCTGGCCTCCAACATGTCCATTTTGATGTGACGGGTCACATATTTTCCCTTCAACAAGAAAATTGGCCTTCAAATTCTTATGTATTTCTTTATTTTCATACCTAAATTCAAAGCCAAAATTTCCCTCCAAAGTCAACATTTCCCTGGAACCAGCTTCTTGAGCCCCAACAAAAACGATAGTTTGTCTCAGAAACATTTTGCAAATAAGCTAAGTTTTTTTTGATTTTTAATAGAAAATATGCTATGAGGTATGCAATTTTTGTTGTTGTTTGTTTTGCTAATCCAAGCTTCAGAGAACTTTTTTAAAACTTTTTAAAAAAATTTAAAAAAAGAAATAAAAAAAAGAGGAAGTTTTTTTAGGCCTCAGCGCATAGACCTATGCGCCGTAGCTCATTTCACATACCAATGCGGGCGGGCTTCTGAGACAAACCTTCTTCTTTGTTTGGCCTGATGAGTTCCCAATTTTGTCCAGCCATGAATGTTACCTAAATAAATCTCAGTTCATCATCTTTAACCAATGCTGCATGCTGTTTTACTTGAACTTCTTTCGGGAGTCTATTCATCCATTATTCAAACATGTTGGGAAATGTTGAATCACAACTTAGTATCATTATCTCTATTTTCCATTTGGGACTATTGTACGAGATTGCCAAAGATGCTAGCCGTAGTAATTTGGAATACCATCAAAAATTAATCAGATGCACAGACCACTCTCACTATAGCCTGCCTGGGGGATAAATTGTAAATTTTACAAACTAAAAAAAAAGGGAAATATTTTGAAAGGCTATTAAATTCTCCTGCAAATTTTCTGAATTACCTATCCCCCCCGAGCAGCATTTAATTATCTAGTTTACAGTTGCCAATAAAATGCTCTTTTCATCTACATGCAGTCTGACAAATTAATGGTCAAATTATTCATATCTTTACTGTGAGATTTAAATAAAAATACCTATCCTTTTTGAAGAGTTTAAAACATTTTCACTTTTGTCACTCCCAAGTTTACAGTTAAAATGCACCAAATTCTAGATAATGATAAAGTACCCGCATAAATCCATAATTTGTAATCTATTTATAAGTAGAAAATCATCTATCATTATTTTAAATGTCATATTACATATGCTGTCGGCCATGCACAGCGGTTGACTCAAATGACTTCTGCAAGATTAATTGTTCTGTTGTAAGGCTAAACACAAAATAAAACTGTTCATTTTCAAAAATTAACTTTCATAGCAGAATATTGAAATGTGTTACAATGACAACCAATGGGATTGGGGAGGGGATATGAAAGAACAAGAGGAACTCCATTTTGTAATTTGGTGTGTTAACAGAAGAAAATTTCTTAAAAGTTACTAATTTCATGAAAAAAATCCTCTCCAGTTTTAAAAATAAAAAATGTGTGTAAAATAATTTGCTTATCTCGAGATTAAACGCTCATTTAATGGCCGTGTGAAATCATGTCATGGTTAACTAACCTCGAGTCTAAGGGTGCAATTTTAACCCTAAAAGACCTAGCGGTTAACTAGTCCTGAAGCACTGACCAAGTGTTAGCTGAAACTTAATGCGTTTCTGCCGTGTGAATCCTTCCAACTATGTTAACCGTAAGTGAGATTAGCAGAGAGTCAAGGCAACACTTCCAGCAATCGGATCGAAGAATCGCGGACCTTGATGTAATCTCAAAGCTAATGTACTGCAGTGGTATTGCTGGCCAGGCACTCTGGATTAACAAGCTCAAGACTAGTGACTGTCTGGACAGGCCTTATTTTTATTATTATTACTCAAATGTTCACTCCAAATTGTTTGCTCAACAAAAAAATAGCTCAAATTTGTTTTGGGACAAAAATCATTCCAATTTCCTTAATTTTTAAAGATATAATTGAAATGGCTAAATAGAATTCTTGAGGCAGATGAGCAACAGACTATCTAATATGTAGCCTCATGGGTTGATGGGGTTAAAAACATATTTTATGCTTCTTTGGATAGTACAAAAAATAGCTCAAATCTTTTTGGGAAAAAAAAACATTTTAATTTCCTTAATTTTTAAAGATATAATTGAAATTACTAAATAGAATTCTTGAGGCAGATGAGCAACAGACTATCTAATATGTAGCCTTATGGGTTGATTGGGGTTAAAATCATATTTTATGCTTCTTTGGATAGTACAAAAAATAGCTCAAATCTTTTGGGGAAAAAAATCATTCCAATTTCCTTCATTTTTAAAGAAAATTGAAATTGCTAAATAGAATTCTTGAGGCAGATGAGCAACAGACTATCTAAGGGACGCACCATTAGATACTCAGGGGTGGGCATGGAAGTTTAAAAAAAAAAAAAACTTTGCCCACTATCCAGGAAAAAAAAAAAAAACTTTGCCCACCAACCAGGGAAAAAAAAAAAAAAATGACCCACTGCTGAGTAAAAAAAAAGAAAGATGACTCGCCCAAAAGGCCCAACTCAATGTAAAGAAAATCAATAAAACCTAAAAAAAAAAACTTTGCCGGCTTTGCTAAATAAAAAAAAAACTTGCCGCCTTCGGTGGCAAAAAAAAAAAAAAATCCGCCTACTTCGGTGACAAAAAAAAAATTCCGCCCGACCCCAACTTCCATGCCGGGCCCCCCTGAAAATCAAATGGTGCGTCCCTAATCTGTAGCCTTATGGGATGATTGGGATCAAAACATATTTTATGCTTCTGCAATACTGTAAAACAACTTAATTTTTTCTAGCAATTAAATTTCGTTAATTTCGCTGGGAGATTCAATTCGCCAAATTAAATTGCTGCAAATTATATTATTTATAATGGTGGTTATAGGAAGATGATACAAATTAGTGAAATTAAATTGCCTCAAAAAGTTTACTAATGTTAATTCGCAGTTGCAGTGAAATTAAGTTGTTTTACAGTATTGGACTAAATGATGAAAGTTGGAGAAAAAGTGATAAGATATTCATAAATTAGCCCAATTCTAGTAATTATTAATCATGCAAGTAGTCCAACTGTGATAAATGAGGGATGCTGCATCAGGCAACAATACAATCTATATAGCATGTATTTTGGCGTATAAGGTAACTTTGTTTCTTCAACGCTTTTTTATGGCGCATTTGGGCTACTTGGGCTCAGTGTCCAATTAAGAAAATAAAAGTTGCCTGCACAACAGCAACATTTCATTGAAAAATTGACCTTTTCCCTTAAAAAAATGGCTAAATATCACAATTTTACATGCGCACATGCAAATGTTTACATGCACAGAGACAAAGTTACATGCATTTGTGCATGTAAAACCCCTCTAAATCGGACACTGCTTGGGCTTCTATGCTGCATGAGATTTTTTTAATGAAAATAAATAGCCCAATTTGAGTTCTAGCACATTATTCCATCTACAAAGTAATCGGGCTACTAGGCTCCATTACTGCAAGAATACGGCAGTTCTGTTGAATGTATTGGTCATATCGGATAGCATCCTCAATAAAAGATGAGATTTTAATGCTGTATCATATATAATACATCGGGGATGTTAAAATGACGTGAAGCAATCGCCTCACTGACTAAACAGAGAAGCGTGATTGCAGTGCACTATGTAAGCACTATGTAATCCGATATAGTGAAACTCTAGGTAGTTAGTAGCCCATTTACAATTGACAATAATGCATAGAGTATCATCATTTACTCCAGTAATCATAGAAAACAATGAATAGATAAATAGGCCAAATGATAATAAATACATGTTTCCTGTCACCTCGTCACGCTTGAAATTTGAAAAATGTCATAGTGTAGTTTTATTGGGCTACTTTTGGCTTGGGTTATGCTGCCTTAAAGGTATATTATGTGATCTTTTCCAGGGACACCCTCAATCCTCGAGAAAAAAATTGGAAGCAGATTTTCTTGCAGATTTACTTTTCTGATTATAAATTATAAATACATCCCAAGTTACAGAGCGATACGATTCCTAATAACCTCAAAATCATGACTTTAGAGTGAATTTAGAGTAAAATGTTGAAAAATAGATTGTACTGCTTGGTACAATCTATTTTCAAACCATGATTTTGAAGTAATTAGAAATCGTATCGATCTGTAACTTTATGGTCTGTATGATTTACGATAAAAAATGCAAATTTTCAAGAAAATCTGCTTTCATAGTAAAAATTGATGATAGAGGACGTCATGCCTTTAATGCATGAATAAAGCAGATTGAATGTATTGGTCATATCGGGTAACGTCTTCAATAAAAGATGAGATTTTAATGCTGTGTTGTACATAATGCATTGGGGCGGTTGAAATGATGTGTAGCAAGCAATCCCCTTGCTAACTAAACAGAGAAGCGTGATTACTACACTGAACTATGTAATCCGATCTGTTGAAACTCTACATGTAGTTTAGACTGTTAGAGTATTAAGTATAGCCCATTTACAATTATTGATGCAAAGACTAGATAGAGTATCATCTTTCCCCCAAGTTATCAGAGCAAACAATGTGTAGATACACTATAAGTATAAGGCCATGGAAACGTTTAAAAAAAACCATGTTTCTGATCCCCTACAGCGTCCTTTTTTCAATATCTCCTTCCTAAAAATCTTTTATTTGGATTTCTCTTCACGTTTGGTATTTTCATGTTACCTAATTTTTGCATGTAAAATGTGTTCAGATATATTCATCGACTACCGACGCTGACTGAAGGTAGAATTTTCTGGTTCATGTTTTGAAACTACTGTAAAAGTGGACATTTTTTTAGCGCTACATTTATTTTTCGCGTTTTTCGCACTGAAATCAGCAAGCGCAAAAATATCTTCAGTTTGTATGTAGGTCTATGTAAGGAATCTCAAAATCGCAAAAATAATGACAAGCAAAATTGTCCCAAATGTGCCAAGCGCGAAAATTTCTTCTTTTACAGTACATTGTAACAAATGAAGCATGACTTCTCTTTACACAAAAAATGGAAGATACCAAAAACATGTCTCCTTAAAAAAAAGAACAAACATGATTTTTAACCATGTGGCCTAATTATTTAAATATTTAGCTTTACTTATCCATTCATTGCAAGGTATCATCATTCATAATCATATCATATTTCAATGGAATATTAGCCCTGAAGGCCAAAATGCATTAAAATGTATACAGAAAATATGTTTCAAAATGTATTGTGATTGTTAACACTTTCCACGCGGCAGGCGTCTGCAGACGACATTCCAAAATTTCACAAAATGTTTCAAATATGTCAAAATTGTTGAATTTCACCACCATATTTGGAATCACCGTGTGAATGCATTATCATAGTACAATTATTCCTAGTATTGGTTCAGTAATTCTTGAGATAGGCTTTGAAAGTTGAAAAAGGTTTCTGATAAGTCTGTTTTGTATACAATGTATTATGGTAAAACTATAGCCGCGTGGAAAGTGTTAAGGACCAGATTGGTTAGTGCGGCTTATCTGCATAACTGCTCCCAATGCATCAATTTAAAAATATCTCATCTAAAAATACATATTCAAACCGATTAAATGTCAATTTTGAAAATGCAATGCAAAGTGAGTGTGGGTTGATCTAAATGGGCTTTTGAATCAAATGTACATACCCATTTATCACACATCATGCAATTTTCTGGGAACAATTTAATACCAAGTGTTAACTTGTGACTAGTTACATATGATGGCTGTTGTCAAGGCTCAAGATAAGCGGGCGCTGGGCGATTTTTACCCATCGGTCCTCATGCTATAGCGCCCGGTAACGCTGAAAAATAAACAACCGAGCGCTGATATTTTGTCCAAACCAGGGCCTGTTGACTATCGGGAAAACATCGAATTTTGATTTAACAATACGATTTAATAACAAGTTAGCTCCCGGTAGACTGAAAGTAGCTCCTGGTTCTCAATAAATCCCATGATCCGGGCGCTACTTTGGGAAAAAAGTAGCTCCCGGTAAAAAAACTGTTATCTTGAGCCTTGGCTGTTGTCTTTCAAAATGAAAATTGAGATTTGATTTGTATTCAAAAGCATATTTTATAAGCTTTAAAATGACACTTCGCTTGATACATTTGGTAAATGCATTCAGATTTTATGTGATATGTACGGCAAAAATTCCTTTTTTATTTCCTTTGTTTTTACATGCTTCACTTCATCAACATATAGAACCTTCAAATGTAAAATGTACACATATACTGCCAACAAAAAAACACCTTTTGATGCGACTGGCGAGTGACTGGTCACATTTGTAGTGGTATTTCAGGGGTAGAATTTCGTAACCAACCGCGCGATCCGTTAGGATTCTCTTGGATTGGGCGAGAATACATGGATTCTCGCCAATTTTGAGAATCCATGGATTATTGCGAAATTAATGAAAATAATATCAAGAATAAGGCTATAAGCTTGCACAACTTCCAAATTTGGCATGTTTGTTGACTAAGGGTCAACTACCAGTCATCTAATGTCCTGTTTTGGACTTACAAAAAAAAAAGTGTTTTTTTTTGCGGGAATCCAACTGGATTCGCGCGGTAGTGATTTGACGCGAATCTTCACGCGAATCGATTCGCGGCGAAATTCTACCCCTGGAGAGTGGTTAAAATTTGTTTAAAAAAAAAAATCATATCATGATATAGCCAGATTTCATAGGCCTATGACGGTCAGATGTATAAATACAGCAATTTTTCTCGATCTACGCACACATGTGCCCTCGTGCCCTCAAAAGAGTAATATTAATTATTATGCTGCCTACATTTTAAAATATTTTGAAATAAATGTTATAAAGGGATTTTTGCCATTGTTAATTCTAAAAAAATATGACCAAGTGGAGCTTCCACAAGTTGGTTACTAAAATGTGGCGCATCAGTAAATCTAGTTGAGAAAGCCTAATAAAGATCCTTCAAATGTACATGTATACTGCCAACAAAAAAAACACCTTTTGATGCGACTGGTGAGTGACTGGTCACATTTGTAGTGGTATCTGATCCTTTCAGTTTTGGGACGTAAATAACTCCCCCTACTGACAAATTCATTCAGATTTGTGAATTGTTCCCCTTCACCTGAAAATATTTAAATTGGATTTTTACAGGCATGGGGTCAGAAGTTTGTCAAATGTTGTGAAAATCCCTTTAGATTCTTGCAAAGGACTTGAGTGATAATCTATTCTCATCTCTTGAACTAAATAGTGGGTTTTATTCAGTTTATATTTTTGATAATCTACTTGGATTCTCGCAAATCCACATGCGAGAATCTTTGCGAGAATGGGTTCTCGTCAAATTTCTGGCCCTGGGCACGGCTATAACCCTAACCCTACCAAATACCATGAAACACGATGACCCAGCCTGTTTCTATAACCCTGCGAAGTTTTTCAATGAAATAATGGATCCAGCCTATATACTTGGCTCAATATACTGCGCCAAGTAGCGTTGACACTCATGGCTTGTTGTGGAATTCTGTACTGTGTGCTGGAGGTATGTGGTTATTACTTGGGTCCATTTTCCTCTCGGAAAAAATGCTAAAAAAGGAGGGGGAGTATTAGGGTTTATATGAAATACTTACTGTCTGAGTAGTTGCCTGCTTTGTTTAAAATTCACTTGACTATTAGGGGTTAAAACAGACTCTTCCTCGCCACCCTCTTCTGTAATAGAAACGCAACGCAACAAAAAGTTAAAATATAAAATGACAAAAGATGGCACCAAAACAACAAACCCATAGTATGTTTGGAGAAATTCAGGAATCTTTTTAAGTCCCGTTCAAAAAATTAAACAGAGTCCCGGGAGAATCAATTTCTGATAAAAATATCAGCCCTAATGATCTCATATTCATCCCATTTTCACTTGGTTTGTAAGTTCGGTGTAAATCTGCAGTAGAAGACCCCATCATGCGTATGTATTTGAATAAATTCAAAGAAATCTTTCAAAAATATTCAAAGATAAGTGTATAAAATTGGGGGTTTGATGTCCTCAAATTTTGCAAAAATGTAGCAATAGAAGGCTGATTTAATTACAGAACTTGTTGGCAATGTTGAAAGAGGAAGTGCAACGAGTGCTAGGTCAAAAAGCTAGGGCCTCACAAGAAAATGCAAAAATGAGGGGGGGGGGGGGGGGGGGGTGGGGGGTCTCCCAAACAAATCCACTCAATAAAATAAATAATGTTAGCAGTAGTGCTAGTTTGAAAAGTCATGACTTGCGAATCCCCCTGACTGGGAGATTCACTGAAATGGGGTTAAAGGTCATATATAGGGTTCATTAGAGGTCACTATCCCCTCGGCATTTAGCCAGGAGAACTAGTCAGGGGGATAAAAACAAAGACAACTTACCTCCATCAAATGATGGTACTTTAATCTCTTGATTCAAATCTGGACCTGATTTGAACTTAGAAAACTTTGACCTGTCAAGAAGAAATAAACACAAAGTATGGATGATTAATGAGCATTAATTTAAAAAAAGAAATCACTTAAGATGATACAATTTCCCTGAAACAACATTGTGATGAAAATAACTCTTAATTGATTGTAGTTGATTTTTTCATCTGTATTAACTTTTTAGACACGTTACTATTAGTTATCCCCTGCATGTTCACACAATACAGAAAAATACCTATGGTTTATTGGTTTGGCATGTCAAAAAAACATGTCATCGCGAAAAACATGTCTGGTTATGTTAAATGCAGATCATTTATTTTTCGGCGTGTGGTAGACCTTTCTGCGGTCTATTTCGGCCTCAGAATGTAACAGAAATCGACTCGGTTGCGTTTAAATCATCCGCCATTTTATTTGTTTATTATTTACATGTCGTATTTTAAGCAACTCTTCCACAGACCTGCACAGACGCAAATCAATCGCTTTACACGTAATATCTTTCCCGATCATACCGCGCCATCTGGTGACGCGGTTAATCGATGATATGGAATATATCGTGTGGTTTGACTTTCTAGTTTACCCGATATGGATCAGTGTTAACCAATGAAATTGCAGAATGTACATCTACTAAACGATAAATGTATATATAATATTGCAATGAAATCCGCTGTTTTTTTGTCAGATTCACAATTTGCTCAAATCCGTTTAAATTCAAGAAATCTGAATCTGTGTAGTTCTGCTTGATGAACTTTTTATTTTATCAGTATTTTAACTGAAACAATAACAAAACCTGTTGAATGGTGTTTTTTCAAACAATCAACTCAATCATTTGAGCGCAAGTTATATACTCTGACAGTGACAATCCAAGCAATAACCTGTCTACAGTTACCTAAATCTATGGATTCATTTTCACTTAGGATTTCCGAGCGGATTTCCTGGATTATTGAGTTTCAAAAAGTGTTTCATTTTATCAATTGACTCAACTTTGTGTCAGGTTCATGCCATGCCTTCAGTTGAAGAATAAAAAAAGACACAGAGGGGGGGCTTACTAATCTGGCTCGTACAAATAATTGTCATAGAAGTAAAAAAATAATTTAAAAAAATAATCCCTTTAAATTTCAGGCAATAAATGAAATGTTTAATCAAATATCGGAAGGTGAGGAAAACCCTGGCTAGAAAAAAACGGGGAACTCAGGAACCTGGTTCCCGGAAAATTTTGATTTTGGAGCACAATTTTTGTTTAGGCTTTGGAGGGACATTTTAGGTAAAAAAATAAAGAAATACATAAGAATTTGAAGGGAAATTTTTTCATGAAGGGACATTTTTCAAGTTAGGTTGCCGGGAAATTTGCTTTATTATCTGACCCTGAGTAAAACATTGAACAGGCTAAAATGTCCTATTCACAGTTTATGATCCAAACATGTAAAACGTTCCAAGGACTTTTTTCCAAGATTGTTAGGCAGCCCAGCAGCACTCATGGTGTGATTGTGTTGCTCGCCTCTCATCCCGGCGACGCTGGTTCAATCCCCGGAGCATGTAGACCTCTTTTTTGTCCCCCCCCCCTCAGTTCATCAACACTGCAATGCTTCTAGGGTAATAGGGATGAAATGATAACGTCGCTATTCTTTCAAAACCTTGTATGTTTTTCTGGCCCTTCAGCATGTATAAAGTAAAACTGCAAATGGTTATCCATAGGAAGAGTTGCTTTATACAAGTTTCAGGGCAAGAAAACTTACAAGGTTTTGATAGATGTGATTTTGTCACTTAAAAATGTTTAGAGCAGACCGCCTAAATGTCATACATAGGAAGTATTACTTTATACATGCTGAAGGGCTGGATGGAGATACAAGGTTTTGAAAGAATAGCGACGATAATTCCCTCAACAACAATCCATAGAATGCCTATTTTGGATTTTGTCCTTGCTTGGTTACAATCCCACTTGTTATTACAATTGGTCATACTGAATGGAATTTAATTATTCATCCAATTTGCTCATCCAATTTTTATTCTTGAATCCCAGTTAATGCGAAATACTAACCCTGCAACCAAGCAAAGCCTTCCTTTTAACCCCGTTATAATCACATCTACATGTAGTTGTCACATCGTCATAGTAACAGGATACCTCACAGAGCATCCCAATCCTACGCTATAGTGGTTATCATAATTGGTTATTTTAATGTGCATAATTTTTCACTTTTTGCTAAAACTAGTTTGTACATTGATATAGGAGATTATGGGCTCCCTATACTAGTAGATATTTTGGCTTCATGGGTATAAAAGCTTGTTTACATAATTTGATTTCCACGCAATTGTAACTGGCTGCTGTGTGCAAAATGTGCGACCATTAATGGAGCGTAAACAAAACTCTTTTGCATTTAGACACCTGCGTAAGTGGAAACATTACTTTGTAAATTAATATTAACGTCATATCATGAAAGAACTGAAGGTCCGTTAAAGGAATGGACACATTTGTATCTAGTGTACTATGCATGTACGTACAGTTAGTGAAATGTGATTGATTGCTTTTCCTGTATTATATTCATGGATAGTTATCATGGAGATATCAGTATACATGTGGCTGACACATTTATCGGTTAGATTGGAAAACATTGGTTTTCATGACTTGTTGGTCAATTTTATCCCTCTTAATTTAAACCCTGATTATCATTCTGTAAAAAAGATGGAGATTTTATCCATGTAGCATGGAAAAGCCTATTGAGTATCATCTAGAGAAAAACTTATATGAAAAAAATTAATCGAAAATCAAATTGACTATAGTTTAAACAGGTCTGAAGTTGCGAGGAATATTCGGTTTTTTATCTCTCTGCGCGCAAAAGTTAATCCGAGCGATTATGGCCACACACACGGTTTTAGCTACATGTATTGCATGTGATGCGTTACGCACATGATATACAGCGCGCTTGTTGACTTCATCTGCGCCCATGTCCTTATGTATCCATTCGCTGCTGTAAGGAGGCTTCACCAATTTAGAACTGATCAAACTATAGATAATTAACAAGACAGGGAGGGCTTCATCTAGCGATTCCACAGTCTACAGTAAGTTATGCTGCAGGGCTGAAAAAAGCAAAGTTTCCTGGCAAGGGAAAATCAACAAAGTTGGATTTTCCGCTGCTTTAGCGGCGGAGGGGGTGTTAAGCTTTTTGAAAAATTAAGGCCCAATTGATGCCTGCCATTTGGTGCATCATTTTATATAATATCGGCTGTATAGAATGTAAGGCTGTGACTTATACCCGGGAACCTGGGTACCCGCCCGCTATTCCGGGTACCCGGGTACCAAATTGGGTACCCGAATACCCGAAATGTAAAAAAAAAAAAAAGGTTTTTTTTGTTGGTTTTTTGGGGGTTTTTTACAATTTTTTTTTTTTACATTTTTCTTTTTTTAGTACAAATGTGTCCCCAAATGACCTCTATTGACCCCATCATGTGTCATTTTTGGGGACAAATTTATACTTAAAAAAAAAAAATTGTAAAAAAAAAATTAAAAAAATTTTAGTTTCTATTTTCGGGTACCCGGGTACCCGCCCGAAAAACGGGTCGGGTACCCGGGTACGAAACTACCCGTGCATTCACAGCCTTAATAGAATGCCTATTTCTCTCAAATCTGGTGGTGGGGGAGATATTCTTGCAACATTTCCCGGCAAGGAGCTTCCTGTTTTGCCTTCTTTTCTGTGAGCTATAATATTCCATGGCACTGCACTGTTTTGGGCTAGCAGCCTGGGCTTGCTGGCGCAAGTTTCTGGTTTGTGGATGGGCACTTGCACTTAACTAGTGCTAGGCTTTATCACATCTTATCCCGGATCCTAAGTCTAGCCAACGGATGTTTCACTCATAGACATTTATTGTATTGTTCAGTGACCTGTGATAAGCCTCTAGGATAAGACGTGAAGGTATTTCTTGATTCATCAATCAATTTTCATTTAAAGCTACCCAAGGTACATAAAGACTGTTTCATGGCCCAAAACAATTGGATTGCTTCACTTGATTGAATAGTTAAAACTACATCCCACTATTTAAAGTTCCATACAAGTTCCACCATTGATGGTATTTATGGTGTAAATGATCATTGATCTAATTAAGTCAAGCTCCACACACTATGTCCAGCTGATAGTTACAATGTATAACCCTAACCCGATGAACAAATGGACCCAGCCCATAATACTTGGCGCAGTATACTGTGCCAAGTAGTCTTGACACCCGTGGTGTAGTGGGAAATCACAAGCTGTCGGTGCTGGAGGTCAGTTGTTCAAATCCCAGGGATGTCGGGGAATATTTTGGGTCACTATTCGACGTTGAACAAAAAATTCTGAACAAAAGTGGGGGTAGAGTGAGGGTAAAGTTTATCTTAATCTTACATGAACTTAGGAAGAGTAACTTTTAACTCTTCTTACGCCTAGTCACAAAGAATTTTTTTCTTCTTTTCCTGAATCGAGCTTTGAAGATCAACTCACAAAATCTTTAAAAATATTCCTAAGGCCAAACAAAGAAGAAGGTCTGTGTCTCAGAATCCTGCCCACACTGGTAAGTGAAATGAGCTACGGCGCGTAGGTTTATGCACTGGGGGCTAAAAAAGTTAAACAAAGTTCTCTGTAAGCTTGGATAAGCAACAACAAAAAATAGCACCAAAAAATGCATACCTCATAGCCTATTTTTTTTTTTAAATTGCACAGCACTTAGCTTTTTTGCACAATGTTTCTGAGACAGACTTTCTTCTTTGTTTGGCCTAAAAAGCAGAGTTGAAACCCTGAAGAAAAAATCTTCTTTGGTAAAAACCTGACAAGACTTACCTCTCCTGTTTGAGTGCGTATTCCAACATTTTTATCCTCCGCACCAGGTCATGTTTAAGATTCTCCTGACCTTTACGCTCCCCTTGTAAAAATGCGATACGTGCCTAGAAAAAGAACACAGAGAGAAAGACAGAGAGACAATTAGAAGATTGCTATTGATTCTTTCCCCACATGTTTTAAAGTGTAAGGAAAATTATCAATATCTTCATAATCTGGGCACTCATTCTTTTAAACCCTAACACTACCATATACCCCAAAATACCACAAGTTGCCTTCTTGTGGTATTTTGGGGTATTTGGTATTCCACACACATCTCAAATGCTTGTGGTATTTTGGGGTATTTGGTACTCTATGTGCTACGATATCGTGGTATTTTGGGGTATATGGGTGTTGATGCATATGAAACACACATGGTATTTTGGTATATACCACAACAGTATGCTGTGGTATATTGGGGTATTTGGTTTTCTGTGTGCAAGAGTCCTGGAGTATATTGTGGTATATGGTATGTAACCATCTTTTACCTAGTACTGGATATGTGCATGCATGACCAAAGACCACAAAGTACTCCAGCAGAATTTTGTGGTATTTTGGGGTATTTGGCTGTCTATGTACAAGAGTGTTGTGGTATTTTGAGGTATATGGCAGTTGTCCTAGGAAAGTATGAGGGGAGTGTTAGGGTTTTAATGAATGAAACAACAATAAAAAGGTGGTTTCTTTTAGTCCTACTGCTTGAAGTATTAATAAGGAGGGGGTGAAGGGAAATGCCAGGAATTGTCTACGAATTTCTATCTTTCTTATTAAAACTTCAGAGTCAGGCCTCAAATTAATCGAAGGCATCAAAGGCAATTACCTTTGATGCCCCACCTAGTTGCCTAGATGCCCTCCATTTCTGGCTATTTTCACTCCATTCAAAAGTACATAATTGCCTTGGTGCCCCTTTCAAATTGTCTTAAATTGCTTGCCCTTATCATTTCTTTTCATTTCTTAATTTGAGGCCTGTTCGGAGTAATTCTGTTATACCCTTCACAGGGGTATTCATAGTGCGTGATTTTTAAGAAAGACGCATACTACCGATGTTGGTGTGTAGGGTATAACAGAATTATGCCAAAACTTCTCTAGAGAACGGTAATATTATTATAGTATTATTTTCAGAACCACATAATTCCCTAAAAATAAAATACCAACCAATCTTGTATTAGTTTTTCACTCCTGGGAGTGTTTTGTTCCTGGTTCCGTTGGATTTATCTTTTTACATTTTATTCCAATCAATTATTTTAAGAAATGTCACATTTTATAGTCCCAGACAAATCCATATTTTCATCAGTAAACCATTTCGTAGAAGATCTATTGTAATTAATTAAATAATGATTTCTTATAAATTACAAGATTTACAGTACTGTAAAAGTGGTAATTTTCATGTGATTAATTGTTCACACTTTTCCGATTTTTAACTGTTCTGCATGTTTACAAATTTGTGATTTGTAGCTTTACCGTATCCCAATTATAGACCTATGCAATTAAAGGAAAATATTTGCACACATGTGTTAACATTTTCGTGGCAGCTGTATCGAGCGTGAAAATCTTTACTTTTATAGTACCCCCCCCCCCCCACCCCACCTTTAATTTACAACCAGTGTTGCCAACTAAAATGTGTCCCAATCCACAGCGCAAGTGCCCTCCAGGCCACAGCTCACGACAAAAAGTAGCCCAAGAAAATACATAGGAAGCCCAACCTTTTACACGCCGCGGCACCACTTTTTTGTTGTTGCTGTGGCGCAGGGGTTAAAAGTAGGCCAACTCCCGCAGTATTGGCAACACTGCTAGCGTTCTATTCAATAGATGGAGACCTCTACTTTGTAAAGCACTTATAAGATTAATCCTTTAATCAGGAACTGTATTATACTGGTTACATGATGTACTTAATCTCATTAACACAGTCCAGTAACTGCTAATTATACTTGATATCTAGGTCAATACTAAGTAGGTTGGCCTTATAAGGTCAGGCCATTTGACTTAAATAATAAAGACCACATCCTATTCAATATTCATGTATAATCATGGCTGGAAAAAAGTTTAACTCGTAATTTCCCAGCATTTCTGTAAGTATTTTATGAACAAAACAAGCTAAATATTCTTACCCATGTTTTTATTGAACAATGATGCTGTTAAAATAAAACTGATTGACACTGATAATTGCCTGGAATTTAGTCAGAATCCAAGAGTGTATTCTCACAAGGATAATCAATAATAAATTGTGATAATCCGATAGAATTCTTGAACACTTTTCAGTGTTTTAAAGGTTACCTTAGGGACAGGGAAAATGCTCAAAAGCGCAGAAGCACCCAAAAAAGCACCTTTTGCCCCAAAAAGCACTTTTTCATCACACAGCATTTTTTTCTTCAAAAATTGTCTAAATGTTTAACAAATAATGCCCATTTACCTAAAAATCAACAAGTTACATAACTGTGGCTGCACTTGTATAGTTTGAATGTAGTTTTGAATGAAAAATGATGGCTTTGACAACGAAAAAAGAAATATGTCAACATGGGAACATGCATTATAATCGCGCTTTTGGATTTGGATTTATTTTTAACGCATGGCATAATTTTGGTGAAAAAAGCACCTTTTAACTAAAAAAAAAGCACCTTTGCTCCAAAAAGCACTTTTTCCCAAATCAAGCAGCACTTTAGTGCTTTTAAAAAGCGCAAAATCCCTGTCCTTAGGTTACCTGTTGAGCATCCAGGGTCAGAATTTCGTCAAAGGTTACAAGAATCCATTTAGATTCCTGCAGAGGATTTTGCGAGAATTTATGGATTCTCCTCCATTCAAATTATGTGTAGACAGAATATCTCTACGAGAATCAACATGGATTCTCGCAACTTTACTGGCGGGAATCTTTGCGAGAATGGATTCTCCTCGAAATTCTGACCCTGAGCATCCATGTGGACAATTCACTGTTGCAATTGGATACTCAAATTGTGTGATGAAACTACCTCTTTTGCATCAGTTTTTAAGACTTTTAAACCTGTCAAACTGTGCAAAAGGCCTACCATATTATCTCATAAGTGCCACTACCCCCCCCCCCCCCCCCCCTTCCTTAATGGCTACCAAAAAGTAACACCTAGCTGTCTTTAGGTCTAGGGCTATTTCACAACATGTACATCAGGCTTTGCCGTTTGAGGCACGCGAGAGCGATCGCGCGCCTAGTGCGCTCCTTAACCCATTTCTGGTCGCGCGTTTTATCGCGCTCCTTAATTGTCCGACTAAATTTTAGGTAAACAAGTAAAGCTTACTCATAATTCTCATTCCATACCAACCATTACAGCCTTGTTGTACCAAATATAAATACGATAACGTTTCTAGAAATAAATTCCCCAAAAAATCCGGTCGGAACGGCCTTGTTGTACCAAGTATGTCAAAATTATTACGATAACGTTTCTAGAAATAGAAACCCGGTAGAAATCAACATGGCCTTTCATACATGCATTATATCGATATTGTTAAACGACTGACTGAGGATTTAGACTAAGAATAAAAATGGCGGACTAACGAAATGTGACGATCGCGATCGCAATGAAATCAATGCAAATAACTGGCATATCTATCTATTCGATATAGTGCAGAATTCATTTATTTATGAATACAAATACGTTTAAAGGGTTAAACGCCTTTTTTTAAATAGTTTAAACGGATAGTTCATTAAACAGAAATTTACAACATTACTATAAACAGGGAAAGCCGATCAGCGACATAATCCAACGTTTCACATTGGTCATAAATTGCTCTCCTCGATTATTCCGGGGGAGCTTTTAAAATGCTCTCCTAGTGCTCTCCTAGAGCACTTCAGGAGAGCGATTAAAAGCTCCCCTGCCAATTTCAAACGGCAAAGCCTGGTACATGTTATCAATTATCACTCACCCCATACAAAGGGTGAAATACCTTTCACTTTTGATAATTTTTCACCCTTTGAAAGTTTTCTCAAGTGTGAAAAATATGGATTACATTATTTTACTGCCTATAACCTATAAGTTAACATCTCACCAACACAAAATGTGGCCATCTTTATGTTTTTTCAACTTCAAGAAAACAGCCAGAAATTAGTAATATTTTTGCTTCAGATATCATGTTTAATATACATTGGTTAAATATCTCAAACTGTTCCTATTTCCAAAAAATACTGGCTTGAATTTCGATCGCCCTATTCCCGCGCCAGGGTCAGAATTTCGGCGCAAATCTGTCCCCCAAATGACCTCTACTGACCCTGACCCATTATGTGTCATTGTGGGGACACATTTGTACCGTATTATCCCTATTAAACGCCCAGGACCTTATAAGCGCCCACCCCTGTTTTTCTCAATGACTACAAATGTACCAACAAACAATCCCTTATAAGGCCAAAAAAAAAAAAGTTTGTCTCAGATGACCCGCGCGCATTCCCGAAACCGCCCGCGTAAGCTTTTGTTTTAGTGGCATTTTTTTTTCTTTTCATTTTTTTTTTTTTTCCAATTTTTTGTTCAATTTTTTTTCCAATTTTTTTTCTTTTTCAATTTTCTCAAAAAAATCTTGCAAAATCCAACTTTTTGACCAAACAAATGACGATCAGGTCTAAATTGAAGAAAAAAAATCAAAAAAAAAATCCGCAGACCGCATTAGATTTTCAGTCTCTCATGTCATCTGAGACAAACCTTCTTTTTTTTTTGGCCTAAGCGCCCACCTTTTCAAATGGTCAGCATCCTAATGACCACTTCTACATATATTTCATTTAGTACATGAAATGGTCAGCCTCCTCAAATGACCAATTGTACATTTTCGTTAGTACGTCAAGTGGTCAGCCTTCTCAAATTACCACTTACAAGTACATTGTATTTAGTAGGCCTACATCAAATGGTCAGCATCTTCAAATGACCATCAAATGGTCAGCATCGTCAAATGACCACTTGTGCATTTTATTTAGTACGCTTTAGAAATTAGTTTAAAAAAGGTAACATAATAAGCGCCCACCCAAAATGACTTGCTAACCGCCCTGGGCGCTTAATAGGGATAATACGGTACTTAAAAAAAAAAACTTAAAAAATAAAAAAAACCCCTTAAAATTCTTCTTTTTTTCCCCATTTTTTTGTTAGTGTATATTTTCGGGTACCCGCCCGAAAAACGGGTCGGGTACCCGGATATGAAACTACCCGTGCATTCACAGCCTTAGTTTACTCCTAACCTATCTATCTTATACTAAAATTTAAATTCATTCTTATCAAAACTAACCATTTTTCAACACTGTTTTCTTTTAATTCGATCGGCTTGGTATTTGGATCATAATATTTGGACATCATGTCGATATCGAGATTCTAAAAATAGCAACATGTCGACATGAAAAAAAGATCTCGACAACAGCATTAAAATTCATGACCCTCATATTATATTATTAGAAGTACCAGGAACAATATATGGGTATGTCCATGAAGTTGGGCAATTTAAGAAATTGTGCTGATTTGTGTAGGATAAATGCATTTTCTGACAGTTTGCCTGAAGTTTATTTTCACAAGTAATATAATTTAGAAAGACCTCATACTAACATGTCTTTTAAAAGTCAAATGAAAGTTATAGCTCCCGTGTAATTTTTTTTATGCTTCATTAATAGTTGGTGTCCGGCCCTTTTTTAGTCAAAAAAGTGTGACATGAAAATAGAAAAAATGCAAAACATAATTTTGTAAATATAAATGTCATAAAATCATAAAATTACTACATAATCTATGAATATATGTTCCAATTCACCTTTAAGTAGATTATGACAGAACAGAAATCGGCCAATTTGATATAATGTCTTCGGGAAATTGCCATACCTATGCTACAGAAAGGAGTCCACCCCAAAAAAGCATGTAGCATCGGTATTTTAAGCTCACCAACAACACAGATGACATTTGAACCCACTGATTTTGGGTCCTAAATTACCGTATCACATTCATAAGAAAGTTTGAACAACAACTGTACCCATAGATGATGTTATTTTAAAATTATTTGAGGAAACGTCACTGATTTTTGATGAGGTGTCCGGTGTAGCATAGGTACATTTACAATGATTGCCCCTCTCAAGTAAAAAGATCCTTTCACATACTGAAATGAATGGCTCCCTGCAATTAAGTGTTTTACTAGAGGTTCTCATTGGGACCAGTTTTGGGGTAATTGGTTTTATTAAAGACAGCAAAAAAACTGAAAACAAGCGAGGTGTCCACCTGTAGTGCCGGTATTACCATGTAGCTTAGGGACAAGGTAATTAGTTTATAATGATGGCACCCATAATTCTTTTTCAAATATTTCAATTCTACTTGAAAATATATGGGAAATAACATAACATGACAGTTTTTAGTGAGATATCTCACAATATTTGATACCATTTTTACCAAAACAATGTACCTGATGCTACATGGACACTGTGTCCATGTAGTGCCGGTAATCAAGTACATGTAGATATTGGGTATCAAATTAAAAAAATTCTATACATCACTCTTATTTTTAGTAGTAATTGTAGTGGCTATTGATATAAAGAGGAAGTGAAATGTGTCTTACTTCATTTTATGTTAGTTATCTGTAAAACAATAGAATTTATACCTATGCTACAGGACATGGTGTCCATGTAGCATCAGGTAAATGTCTTGTATGTTTAGCCGTATGGACAGAAGCTTTTACTTTTTATTTAATTGTAATGTTGCTAAATCAGTTAAACAGTTATCAGTGATGATAAAATTATACAAAATATGTGTGTCAGAAGCAATCCTTATTGATTACAGACATAAATACTACATCAAAAAGGCTTGAACCAAATTACCCCACAACCCTCAATTTGCAAAGCATCATATCACTTTTTGTGATGTAGAGTAGTATCAATTGTGTGCTTTTATGAATCTGACCATGAAAGTGCAATATAAATCTATATAAGAATGGTGAGTAACCTGAACTTTTTAAAAATAATGCAAGGGAGAAGTGTCAGAATGGTGTCCATGTAGCATAGGTATTTTTACCATAATAACCTGAAACTAACCTGCAATCAATGATTATTTTCATACTTGAGAGGAAAAAGTTCACTATTTTTCAAAAGTATGGATATTGTCGGACCTAAAAATAATATCAGATTAACAATTGAACAATTTTGAAATTTTGACCTCATGTCACACTTTTTGGCCCAACTTCATGGACATACCCATATATTATTATTTAATTTATTTTAGAGGGCATTTTGCTTCGTATGAATTATTTGATTTTGATATGAAAATGGTGATTTCAAAATGTCATTTTCAAAACGTCGGAAGTCAATGACAAGTTATGTGACTCTTGTTAACACTATTGGGACTAGCCTATCATGCAGGCCTCAAAATAAGAAATGAAGAGGGCATGCAATTTAAGGCAATTTGAATGGGCACCAACTTTATCTAGGCAATTAGCCTATGTACTTTTGAATGGAGTGAAAACAGGCAGAAATTGAGGGCATCAAGGCAACTAGGTGGGGCATTGAAGGCAATTGCCTTGATTAATGTGAGCCCTGCTATCATGCCCTAGGCTATAGGTTGGCACGGAATGACATCACATGCCGTTGACAACAAACAACATTAAAGTCAACAAATTTCAGATTGCGCCATGACTAAAATGGCCAAAATATAGCCCCTTTTGTACCTCCTTGAAATGGTACCATCGAACAGAACATTTGCTCATGGGATTGCTCTGCATACTATGTTATCATATTTAGTTATATAGGACGGCGTGGACATACGGGCACTTCCGAGTTATTTTTAGCAAATTTGCTTGGCAACCAGTGTTCAAAAGCAAAACATTCCAGGCACGCACTCAACGCTGAGCGTTACGCACTTGATTCGCAGTAGGCGCAATGTGTGGTTGCCTTAATCGATTGATCTGCACAAGTTGATTTTGTTTTCACCGGCATTTGATTGTTTTCACCGGCATGACGTAGGTCCGCCCCAACCCAACCTATACACAGCAATCAGTTGCAAGACCGAAAATTGGGCATAACATTTTGCAAAATTTGGAAATAATGCTATGTAATTGTAAACAACAGTCGCTTAAGTTCACAGCCTCACTCGATCACTAGGAACCATCTTGGTTGTGTAAAGAAGTGTACAAACTTCTTTACACAACCAAGATCGTTCTGACCTAGTGATCGAGTGAGGCTGTGAACTTAACTTAAGCTTGTGTTAAATCTTTTTGCTTTGTTGTCAACGGCAAACGACCCAGATGTAAAAAAATACCAAGATGACCGGGGCGACCTATTCTTTTTGCAGCAAGTCGAGTTGCAGTTGAACTTGAAGTTGTGGCGATATTTATAATTTGGCTTTTGCTTTGCAGTAAAGCATTCCCATTGTATTCTCATATAGTCAACCAATGCCTCTCGTCTTTATTATGCAATGCACAATGAATGACTCAATAACTTGTAATTGGTAAACAATCACAAGTTCACAACATCAAATCAATGACATGAATGATGATAACAATTAACATTGACTTGACAGTTGACTGACAGTGACATCAGATCAGTCACTAAAAATCCGACTGAGTGCTGATGTTTTTCTTGTGATCATATTGAGTTTATTCCCATTTACGAGTTAAATTTGACAGTAGAAATAAGCCAGTAGATTTCTACAAGTCTAGTTATTCTTGTCAAGGCATTTTCACACATTCAATGGCACTAAAAACATGAATTTGGGTCGAAATTTGTATCTGACATCAGATGACATTTCTGCAGAGCTTACCTGAAGTTCAGCTCGTTCAACTTCCCACTGGGCACGTTCCATTTCAAAACGCGCCCATTCATGTTGAATAAAATGTAATATTCCAGGGATTGTATAGTTAGATCGTAGGTGATCGTCTGGTTGTTTATTTGGTATACTGTTCATTGCAGAAGACATCCCAGCATTTAGCTGGTTGATGTGATTCTGAGGTGGTCCTGTATCGTTTTCCATTTTTTTCACTATGCACTATCCGCCATCTTGACTAAATTATGCGGCCTCGTTCACAAATATTGCATATTTCTTTCTTTTGAATTATGAACATTGCCAGTAAGTCACTACATTCATGACAATTAATAAAAAAAAGGTACGTCAAATAGCAAATTTAGATTTTTGGATTGTTTATTTAAAAACGATTAAATTTCATTATAAAAATAGAAATCGTCTACTGTGAACAAGATGGTCGTGACGTCAAATTGATTGGTTGTGTTTACAAATCGGTACAAATCGCGCGAGGGCGTTCACTCCCCGAACTTCTTGACAGGTCTGTTGAATTCGGCATGCACTGTTCGGTGGATTCTAAGCAATTTTAGCTTAGTGTACAGTCATTAGCATTCAACCTTCTAGGCTTCTAGACACTTAACTTAAGGGTTCAGCAGCACTACCATTCCGTGTGATTGGAGAATAAAATATTTTGTATGTTCAAAAAATAAAATATACACAATTTCACAAATAAAAAGCTTAATAAAAAAATATTATTTTAATATTACAAACAACTTTAGCCTCGGCCTAGCCTAGGCTAGGCTAGGCCTACAAATTAAAAAATATAAATACATAAGGCCAAATTAAATTAATTGTTTGTCTCAAAGCTCCCGCGCGGTTAGTTTATTGGTGCAGTTTATTGATGGGCAATGTCTTGCTAGACGTCCCGTAACTGATTTGCGCATGCTCATAGTCATACCAATTAAAATGTGTTGTTGTAGTACACGGTTTATTCCGTACGGGACGTCTAGCAAGATATAGCCTATTGATGCGCATTAGAAAAACAAAAATCTTAAAAAAACTTGTTTTTCTCTTTTTTTTTCTTTTTCAAAAAAAAAAAAAAAATCTGAAAATTTCACCGATTTTTCAGATTTTCATTGATCACATCATCTTAAATACAAAAGTTCACTTTTACAAGGATTTCAATATTTTATATTTTAAAAAAATAATAAAAAAAAACTTGAAAAAAAACCGCATTCCGCATTAGTTTTACAACAGGAGAGGAGCTTCGAGACAAACAATTAATTTAATTTGGCCTAATTTGTAATAATATACTTAATTTTATAGTATAATATAGTTTGATTAAATATTGAACGAACAAGTTCCCATTAGCGTATACGCACTTTACGCAGAGCTACGAGATATGCGATTGATAATGATGTATCGCTACGCTACTTGCTAGCTAGCACGGGGATTTGTGCACAAGCTTGAAGTTGAACTTGTTTACACAGAACGCTATTCCAAAATTGTTCATTCAATTATTAATTAGACTATAACTAGTTCGTAATAACTAAGACTAAAGGGCTCAGCAGACTCCACAACGCTGAGCGCAAGCGTTGACCACCGTTGACCAATCACGGTCATTTTGTTGTGGTGGAGCTACGACGCATGTGTGAGAGCGCAACGAGTTTGAGCATTGTGGAGTCTGCTGAGCCCTTGACTAACTAAGACATAATCCTTTATTTTAGAGGAATAAAGTGATTTGACAGAATAAACCGTAAACTTCCATGAATTACTATTGACGCTATGTACAGTCAATTCACGAAGTAGGCCTATATTGTAAAGTACTCACTTCCGGGTATCTATATACTTTAATCATAAAGTATGGGAGTGTTAGATCCGAGATTTGAGAAATCATGGTGTACGAGTCTTGATGTTGCGATGTATAATTGTGAGAATATCATATAAAAATCATGGTAGCGTGACAGTCCTTCTAAGCCAGGTTATTAAACTGATCATGTAATTCGATGTATGTTTATTATGTCGGCTTAAACAAATGTCGGACGACGGCTCCTCAATGTGAGGTATAAACTCACAGTGGAAAACATACGCAGTAAATGACTCAGAAATGAACGAGGTTGTACAAAGCTGCCTTATGTTGGGCAAGTAATATCAATTATATTTGTAGGATATATCTTGCAATACATTACATAATATATCAATAATTTATCAGACAGGCATAATAGTATGACGATGAGATGAATGACTTTCAGAACGTACGACTGACTGCATTTCGTCCACAATTGACATAAAATAGGACTAATATATCCCGATCTATTTGTAAGGAATAGTCCTTAATTAAAAATAGCTGATGCTAAAGTCTGGTGAAAATATTCAGAAAGAAATACGAGTTTTGCTTATAATAAATATCGGTCGCCTACATGCAATTGCGTAGTCGCACTCGTCAGGTCCGACACCGTCTGGAGGTGACTTGTCGGGTTTATAGTACGACAAGTGCTACGCATGCGCAGTACGCCGCATTGAAGTAAATCAAGCAAAATGGTACTTATAATCTGACTTTTTATATAATCAAATATTGTTATCAGAAATGTCATAGATTTAGCCTGAAGAAATATATAACGTATTTACATGCATCGCTAAATGAAATGATGCTTAGTATTTGAAACGTATCTCCTCTCATAAAACTGAGGGGAGATCGTGATGATCAAAATGATATTTACAATTACATTTTGATCATGTTTAGGTACAAGTTTTACCCAAACTAATTATAAATAGGCCTAGTTACATTTACACAGTCCAGTTATGAAGGGTCTAAACGTCCGTCCGTCTATAATCGGGATCGCTTTTAATGTTATTGATAGAAAGCCAGTCAAACTCTTCCGAGGGCTGCTGGTCGCACTCTTTACGAGTTGAAAAGCTGGATATGCCCTTCAGAGATGCGGAGCCAGAAACGCTCATCAGAGTTGATGAGCTATTCACGCTCAGAGCTGGTCGCGCTCTTAAAACTGAGGAGCTAGTCATGCTCAGAGCCAGGCAAGCTCTCGGAGCCAGGTCAGCTCTCGGAGCCAGGTCAGCTCTCGGAGCCAGGTCTGCTCCTGGAGATTGGAGCCATTCGCGCTCGTTAGGACTTTGAGCGCCGGAAAAGGCATCTTCAATTATGACCATCATAAACTGGATTATGAGCGTAAATATATACATTATGAAAAAGCTGATAACTACTAAAGGTGCTCAGACATTATGTATTAGAGATCTGAAAATCTCGGCCTAATATTATTATTTAAAACAAGGAAATTTGGTAATTACCAGCTTAACTGAGGAGGTTAAAAACTGGTTTCTCCAAAAGAGCAAAAGTAAAAGTAATGCAGACGGTTGTCCGGCGCCCCCCTTATATATGCTTCTGAAACGCCCTCACACACGTGATCAAAAACCCGTCTCGCGATTGGCTGAAAGTCAATGTTCTCAATAGTTACGTCACGAAACCTGGAAAAGAGATCTAGCAAATCTTGACAGTTATAAAATATTACGAAACTTAAAATGAACTTTGACATCAGTATTGTAAACAATCTGACAGAAAAATGACGGAAAAAGGTGTCTCCTGAATGTGCCGAAAATGATCCAGAGGGATGACATGTTAAGAAAAGTGAGTTGGTACATTATGATCGGCAAAAACAAATCGTCATTTGAGGCAGATCGGGACCATTGAAATGGCGACCATGACAAATATTTATAAGCTTCCAACGTGCATTTGCATAGGGGAAAAACGATCTCTGAATAAAATAGACGAACGCTGTGACTAAATATAAATGTCTAAATTACTGAAATTCCGAGGCACATCCGATACTCAGACATGGTCTATAAAAATCACAGTTATAATAAGTAAGCTCGGTAGAAGTTTGGAATTGATTAAATAAAAGGATCATAAGGAAATAAAAATGTGAAAATTCTGGCCTTAGTCCATAGGCCTACAATAAATTATATTATCACGGCATTTCTTCACTTTTGACTTCATTTATTTGATATTATTTAATGCCGACGCAGCTTCTTTGTTATGGCCTACAATTATAATACAATGCAATAGTATAGTAATACACGAAATGGCATTTCGTTACAATATGGATAGTAGCCTAGGATTTATTCCGTCAAATAAGTTTATCCCCCTAAAATACAGAATTGCTAAAAGTAAAATACTAGTCTCAACGATACATACATTTAAGAGTGAATTTAGACTTTAAAGTTGTCGCGCAGACCTGACAGTTAATTTTCACTCTTTAAACCATGATTTTGAAGTAATTAGGAATCAATATCGCTCTGTAACTCAGAATATATTTATGATTTATGATCAAAAATGTAAATCTGCAAGAAAATCTACTTTCTAAAAAAAATCATGAATAGAGGGCGCCCGCCCCCTGGAAAAGATCACATAATATGCCTGTAATTAGAAAAGTGACAAGTAAGTTTTTGAACGTGAAATTTCATGAAAGATGATGACTCAAAGTATTGGAATTTATTTTAATTTTAAATAATCTTTAAAAAAAAGGTTTTTTATATTAAAAATAATAGAAAAAGAAAAATTACCCATAATCCCTAGTTCATATCTGATGACATCCGACAGATTTTCACAGGTCACGTGACATCACGTAGGCATTGTACATATAGTTTAGGGCGGCGTGACATTTATAACTACAGAATAGGATGCGTTTTGCAGGTGAAAACAATTTGTTACAATAATATTAATATGTAGTGTTTTCACCCGGGGATATAACTGTAGGCCTTTGTTGTTGTTTTCTCATCATGGAATTTGTTGTTTCTACCAATCCCGGATGTTCGCCCTTGCCTATACCGGGTGGTTCAAAAAAAAGTTGACCCAAGTTCAAAGTAATTTTTCAACCACATTTAAAGTTTCAGAAATTTTCTGTTTACTAAGTCTTGATCAGCAGTAAGTTTTGAAATTATCCTGATAAAATGGTACATTTATCTCGGTTGGTTCTTTAGATATGGTTCATTACAGAAAGCATGCACACAACTGCCTTGGCCACGGGAGCGTCTTTTAGTAGAGATGGAATGCACAAAGTGGACTTACACACGATTGGTCACAAATTGTAAAAATAGGAGAAAAAGAAAAAAGGAGACATTTGAAACATCTGTCTGGTGCTTGACATTACGTACCTATACGTATCTACATTTCTTTGTTGAATGTGAATGGTACATAAGCATAGAGATTGGGATACTTTGTCAGGGCGGGCTTTTCAATTTTGAAACTAGAGTATGCTGTTTTGTTTAAGACAAAAACTAAATGACGCTCCCGTGGACAAGTCAGTTTTGTACATGTTTTCTGTAATGAACCATATCTGAAGAACCAAACAAGCTAAACGTGCCATCTTTTCAGGATAATTTCAAAACTTACTGCTGATTAAGACAAAGTAAAAACAAATTCTTTGAAACTTTAAATATGGTTGATAAATTACTTTGAACTTGGGTCAACTTTTTTTTGAACCACCCGGTACTATAGGATATGAAGCATTCGAAATAGCAGTAATCCATGCACCCAAAATGGCCAAATTTCCTGGCAAATAAACATTTTTTTTCTTGCCGATTATCTATCTGACCGAAAACCAAGATTTTGAGGTAAACACTTTTTGGTCAACAATAGATAATTTTGGTGCAATTTTAGCATTTTTTACCAAAAACTGATTTTGCTACGTTTGCAGCAAATTTTGAGCCTGAAAAAAAAAATTAGTGACATTTATATACCAAAAATGGATTCTCCGACTCATCTCCTTTCCAGAAATGTATACTTTTATATGGATTATAAGTTAAAGGGTTCAACAAAAGAAAGTATACCACTTTGTTTATGTCATTTTGAGTAATTTTTAATTTGTTGTTGACCAAACAGGCTAGATAGGCATTTAGATGAATCTTTTAGGCATAATTTGATACCAAATTTGCCCCCTAACAACAAAGATAAATCATGATTAGCACCATTTAAAGGAAAATATCCCATTTTCAAAAGTCACATTTCCAATACACAGCACGAGAAGATTTGGTTAATCTGTCCATGTTCTACCCATCCGTAACATTCCTTTACATTCAAATCCTTCACCCATGCATCAGTTTAGATTTGAATTAGCCCGCGCATTGAGGGATATGCGCGGTGATCAGTACGGGATAAATACGGCATATGTGTGTGTTAACAATTGGCCCTTTCTTCTTGTGCTATGTATTGGAAATGCGACTTTTGAAAATGGGATATCTTCCTTTAAATGGTGCTAATTATGGTTTATCTTTGTTGTTAGGGGGCAAATGTGGTATCAAATTATGCCTAAAAGATTCATCTAAATGCCTATCTAGCCTGTTTGGACAAAAACAAATTGAAAGTTACTCAAAATGACATAAACAAAGTGGTATACTTTCTTTTGTTGAACCCTTTATGACAGTTTTACAGAGGCTATTCTGAGACTTAACAGCCCCCTTAATCTGTAGAAAATATTGCAATAAATAACATTGAATCCTGGTTTTCAACAGTTGTTTTTAAGTGGGATCTCTCACAGGGTTTTAAGATGAACTCATTCATGAATTGCATTTTATCGTTAGATCACCCCCAAATCTCATACCTGCCAGGCTTCTCGTTAGGTAAAAATATCATGGGGTCTACCTACTGGACCCCATAATCTACCAATTCTCAAAATGATGGGGTCCGAGAAGAAATTATGGGGTCCAAGTCAAAAATCCCTGATGAGCCTGGCTCTCAATACCTGTCATGACTTTCAAATGTTACCTAACCTATCCCTATCAATCAATACTTTGATTCGGATTGTCACGAAAACTGATACTTGTAAGCTTACACGTGCAAAATTATCTTGACACACGTCCACGATTACAAATTATTGCGTCCAGCTGGACGCAATAAAGAGTCCGGTTTAAAATGTACTGCGTTTTTAGCAAAAATATTGCGTCCCGTCCCCAGACGCGAAAACGCAATGTAACGAGAAGCCTGATACCTGCGCTGTGATTGGACAATAATAATAAACATAAATAGTTAGCGACGGCGATGTCAACCATAGACTGATTGGTCCATATTACGCAAACATCATAGCAACTTTGATTGATAGGTGGTAAAGGGAATCCTGTGATAATCTGAAATACCGCAACGCCAAAACAACTGGTGTTGATAGGCCACTTAAACAAAATTATTCGATTCTCGTAGCCCTCCCTCCTCACTTTCTGGGATATGGTCAAACATTTTTTCAAAATCAATTTTCATAGATTTAATGAGTTTCTAAAACTGAAATGTCAATGGTTTATAGGCCTAATTATGTATTAATCAACTATCAGTCACTTTCAAGTGTTTTCATAGAATTCTAGGGGTCTAACCCTCATAAACTTAATATAAAAAAGTGCCTCACCATTTTCCTTTTGCTGCTGAAAGATGCTGGCAATACAAATGTTGCATGAAAACAGCCATTTTTATGTGTCAATTTAGTAAAATAAAAAAATAAAAACCTCCATCCCTCTTCACTTTTCGAAGGC
Source organism: Ophiura sarsii (assembly GCA_035610835.1). Classification (NCBI taxonomy): domain Eukaryota; kingdom Metazoa; phylum Echinodermata; class Ophiuroidea; order Amphilepidida; family Ophiuridae; genus Ophiura; species Ophiura sarsii. Next base: position 17,288,457 of record CM069457.1, on the reverse strand, counting down.
CCGTGCTACGAGAATCTAATAATTAATTTTAGATTAAAGACACTACTGGACTTATGTTACTACAGCGATAATAAATTATAATTGCTTTCTTTTGTATGTGGGATTCTACTTTATTATCAAAGCTTATTTCTGATTGGTTGAATGATAAAAATGTTAATGAGGGGATGACCCGACTTGGACTGTTTCAATAACTAAGAAGGGGTGGACAAAATAAACAGAAAACTTATTAATTATTAGCAAGATTATATCGGTACAAATCAACGATTTGGATAAAATATGCATCTTTTTCAGTAATGAATGAGAATAATGACTGCTTAACAACTGTTTTCGTGAATTTGTTTTGAAATCCTCGGGTTTTGTTCTGGTCATTCGGAATTGTCCCTCGGGGGCTGCGCCCCTCGGGACAATTCCTCAGACCAGAACAAAAACCTCTGATTTTAAAACAAATTCACGAAAACAGTTGTTACGCAGTCATTATTCTCTAATTAGATGTCTGTATTGTTAGTGCTTAACTAGCCACTTGAAATAGCTGGGTGTGACCATAAACAATAGCTATTGTTTATGGTGTGACACTTTTTGAGAAAGATATAATGGGTTCTTCAACTTGCATGGTTATTTATATTGATTTTGACATTTTATGACAGAGCATAAACAATAGAAGGAATGTTTATGGACAGAGGAAAGCCTGGATCAAAAAGAAGCGCTATTTCCTCGCTCTATCCCAAGCTTTCCTCACATTTTCCACACACTTTCCTCTATATTTGTAAAAAGGCAAGGGCCCTTGGCCAATTAAATGAAATTCATATTTTCAATCATATACATTTCAGAGCATGATATAACTGATTGATCAATACATCCACCATGATCCAGTTTGTGTTGATAATCACGAAGCAAGGCCAGACTAGACTCTCGCGATATTATCAAGATCCAGCAATTGACCTGGGTAGTAGACCTGCGTTGGAGGCTGACATCATCAGGAGAATAATGGCACGGACTCAAGGACAGGTACATGTACAGGGTGTCCCAAAAGTTTCGAAACCATTTTAAAGTTTGACATCTCTCTTAAAATAAGACGCAGTACCAAATTGAAAATATATTTGGAAAAAGAAAACTTGTAGAATCATTTCCTTACCAAACATGTAGGGTTCGGCAGAATCCGTGATTTTTTAAGGCAAAATCTGTGGGCAGTTTGTGTAAAATCCGTGATTAGTGTGATTTTAAGCAAAACCGAGATCAAACCGTGGGAATTGACAATGCCACATGAAATCCACGCGGTCATATCTTTAGGCACTCAATTAAAAATATCTATTACTCTAGGGATATTAGTAAATAAATAAGTGTTAGATTGGAATAAAAATGCGATGTAAAAAACAAGGAAATTTTTTTTGACCGTGCGAAATTTTTTGACTTCACACTCCCCCTCTTACGTGAAATTCACGAGGTGAATGACTTGGAAAATTTTTGGGGCAACCTTTTACGAAAATTTTAGAAATCTTGCCCCCCCTGAAAAAAACCTAGCTACGCCACTGCCGCATTAAATGTTGTGCACTTCATTAATAATGTTTATAATAAGGATTATATCGATCTGAAAATAAAATGAATCATTGTAGAGAACCTTTTTCTCTTCCTACTATACCTCTTTCCGTTTGTCGCATCCTTGACTTAATTCGGCTCATTATACTACGCTTTTATATGAAAGTGCAGTTTTACAGTTCGGGAAACTTTCGTCTGTATTTTGGCAAAACAAATAGCTGTTATGGTAAGTTTGGTACCTACATAATTCTTTAAGTCTTCTCTATCTAAATATATTTTTATTTTCATACTGCAAATTATTTAACCGGGGATATACAGTTTTAAAAGATTTCGAAACTTTTGGGACACCCTGTACAATAACAAAAGGCTATTACTAAGGCTATAGACCATTTCAAATTGAGATCGGAAATCTTCGGAAAAACATGTCACGTGGAGTAGGTGCGTTGCGCGTTCTTCGCAACAGTTGATCGCATTCACAGCATTGTCCTAGTTGGTTGTCCGCCTAGTGATTTACTATGTTTGCATAGCCTACATGCGTGCACACATGAGAAGTAAAATGTGGAACGAGACTTATTTTGGTTTTTTATCAACAAAGGCGGTGACCGGCAGATTCCAAATGTATCGAGCTGTCGAGCAGACGGTAAAAAGTATTAAAAATATTACCCCAAATCTCTTTCATCTCACCGTTTTTTAGGTCGTCCGTAGGAAGAGACCTTATGGCAGCATCCTTCGTGTGTAGTCTGTGTGTGTGTCAACAATTTGGTATACACTTTTTGTTACAATTTGGTATACACTTTTTTTTACAATTTGGTATACACTTTTTGTTTTGTCCATTTCTTTTCCATACAATGTCCAATTGCAATCAAACTTCGGTCATAGATGCAACATGGGAACCTTCATATGTTAATGAGGTCAAAGGTCACATACCAAGGTCAAAGGTCATCCGAGGTCAAGATGTATATGTAAAAGTGGCTGCATATGTAAAATTGATTACATTTGTCCATTTCTTTTCCATACAATGACCAATTGTAACCAAACTTTGGTCATAGATACAACATGGAAACCTTCATATGTTAATGAGGTCAAAGGTCACATACCAAGGTCAAAGGTCATCTGAGGTCAAGATGTAAATGTAGAAATGGCTGCATATGTAAAATTGATTACATTTTTCCATTTCTTTTCCATACAATGTCCAATTGCAATCAAACTTCGGTCATAGATGCAACATGGGAACCTTCATATGTTAATGAGGTCAAAGGTCACATACCAAGGTCAAAGGTCATCCGAGGTCAAGCTGCATATGTAAAATTGATTACATTTGTCCATTTCTTTTCCATACAATGACCAATTGTAACCTAACTTTGGTCATAGATACAACATGGAAACCTTCATATGTTAATGAGGTCAAAGGTCACATACCAAGGTCAAAGGTCATCTGAGGTCAAGATGTAAATGTAGAAATGGCTGCATATGTAAAATTGATTACATTTTTCCATTTCTTTTCCATACAATGACCAATTGCAACCAAACTTCAGTCATAGATACAACATGGAAACCCGCATATGTTAATGAGGTCAAAGGTCGCATAGAAAGGTCAAAGGTCATCTGAGGTCAAGATGTAAAATTTAGTACACTTTTTTTTGTCTCTTGTTCAATTTTTTTGTTGTCTCTTGTTCATTTTTCCATACAATGACCAATTGCAACCAAACTTGGGTCACGGATGCAACATGGAAACATTCATATGTTAATTAGGTCAAAGGTCACATACCAAGGTCAACGGTCATATGAGGTCAAGATGTAAAATTAGCTGCATATGTAAAATTAATTACATTTAAACAGGTGAAGTACAATTGCAACCAAACTCCAGGATGTTTATTTTATTTTTTATATCCTGGATCCGCTAGTGGTCTAACCTCTTTCTTTCTAGATGCCTGTGGTTTGAGATCCACCTTGTTTTTAATCTACCCATATAAACGGACGACCTATTTGGGACCGCTGTCCCTATTTTTGTTACTGAAATGCCGCAACATCAACTTTGTGAGGGATACAATCTATCACCAACACCAGCGCAATCTACCACACGGGCAGACGGGTGAAAAACACGTTTTTTCTCCGGCACATGGACATGACCCGGGAGCTGACAGGTCATGTAACCGAGCGTCAAATCACTCGGCTAATCGGAAGCATTCGGAATCGATCATATATTTTCGGATTTGAAATGGTCTATAACTCTGCCTGTAGATAGGAAGCCACATGTTGGTTGCGGAGCACATGGCAGGTGGCAATGTAATTGAAATATTGGTGACTTTTATCACCTGCACTGCAATAAATAGACTTGATTTAAAGTAACCATATTGAATCGCTGGAAAATATCTGAAACATTGTGTGTTTTCTAAGATTATAATTAAAATTTACGCTTTTTAATGTTTTTTAAATGCGTAAATACGAGGAATTCATATTTCCTTTTTTTCCCTTTATAGCATGTATGAAAGATATCGCTCTTGCCTATCATTTTGCAGGGGTAATGAGAAAAAAAGACCAAAATCTCAATTTTGATGATGGGATAAAGTGAAGTTGAATCGGTTCACCACCTTTTAACACTTTCCACGCGGCTATTAATTTAATTAGTTTTACCATATACAAATCAGATATTTCAGAAACCTTTCCCAACTTTCAAGACCTATCTCAGGGATTACTGAATCGATACTATTACTAGGCATGTTTGTACTTATTCCGATGCATTTCTCATGGTGATTCCAAATATGGTAATGAAATTCAATAAATTTGACATTTTTGAAACATTTTTAGACATTTTGGAATGTTGTCTGCAGATGCCTGCAGTGTGAAAAGTGTTAAAAAGGGGCTCAGAGAGAGTATCATTACCTTGTTTAGATAGGTGATGTAGAAACCCTCTCATGTAATGATTTCTTTAAAAATCAGTAAAGATGAAAATAAAAGGCATTTTTCTAGCATATCTGAAAGCCTTTTAATGCTTTTCACTTTTTGTGTATCTCGATTAAAATGATCACCACCAATTGAATCAGGGAGGTCGTGACCTTGCTTTCAGATATAACAAGTCACAGGTTCAGGGCTGTGCTTACCCCAATTCTTATACCCTTTTCAATTTTAGTGTTCATTCCTGGACTATGAAGACCATAAGATTGTGTACAGAAGATATCTGGCTTTGTATTTCATTATGGGAATAGATCATGAGGAGGTAAGACCATAAGATTGTGTACAGAAGATATCTGGCTTTGTATTTCATTATGGGAATAGATCATGAGGAGGTAAGACCATAAGATTGTGTACAGAAGATATCTGGCTTTGTATTTCATTATGGGAATAGATCATGAGGAAGTAAGACTATAAGATTGTGTATAGAAGATATCTGGCTTTGTATTTCATTATGGGAATAGATCATGAGGAGGTAAGACCATAAGATTGTGTACAGAAGATATCTGGCTTTGTATTTCATTATGGGAATAGATCATGAGGAGGTAAGACCATAAGATTGTGTACAGAAGATATCTGGCTTTGTATTTCATTATGGGAATAGATCATGAGGAGGTAAGACCATAAGATTATGTACAGAAGATAACTGGCTTTGTATTTCATTATGTGAATAGATCATGAGGAGGTAAGGCAATAAGATTGTGTACAGAAGATATCTGGCTTTGTATTTCATTATGGGAATAGATCATGAGGAGGTAAGACCATAAGATTATGTACAGAAGATATCTGGCTTTGTATTTCATTATGGGAATAGATCATGAGGAGGTAAGGCAATAAGATTGTGTACAGAAGATATCTGGCTTTGTATTTCATTATGGGAATAGATCATGAGGAAGTAAGACCATAAGATTGTGTACAGAAGATATCTGGCTTTGTATTTCATTATGGGAATAGATCATGAGGAGGTAAGACCATAAGATTATGTACAGAATATATCTGGCTTTGTATTTCATTATGGGAATAGATCATGAGGAGGTAAGACTATAAGATTGTGTATAGAAGATATCTGGCTTTGTATTTCATTACGGGAATAGATCATGAGGAGGTAAGATCATAAGATTGTGTACAGAAGATATCTGGCTTTGTATTTCATTATGGGAATAGATCATGAGGAGGTAAGACCATACGATTGTGTACAGAAGATATCTGGCTTTGTATTTCATTATGGGAATAGATCATGAGGAGGTAAGACCATAAGATTGTGTACAGAAGATATCTGGCTTTGTATTTCATTATGGGAATAGATCATGAGGAGGTAAGACCATAAGATTGTGTACAGAAGATATCTGGCTTTGTATTTCATTATGGGAATAGATCATGAGGAGGTAAGACCATAAGATTGTGTACAGAAGATATCTGGCTTTGTATTTCATTATGGGAATAGATCATGAGGAGGTAAGACCATAAGATTGTGTACAGAAGATATCTGGCTTTGTATTTCATTATGGGAATAGATCATGAGGAGGTAAGACCATAAGATTGTGTACAGAAGATATCTGGCTTTGTATTTCATTATGGGAATAGATCATGAGGAGGTAAGACCATAAGATTGTGTACAGAAGATATCTGGCTTTGTATTTCATTATGGGAATAGATCATGAGGAGGTAAGACCATAAGATTGTGTACAGAAGATATCTGGCTTTGTATTTCATTACGGGAATAGATCATGAGGAGGTAAGACCATAAGATTGTATACAGAAGATATCTGGCTTTGTATTTCATTATGGGAATAGATCATGAGGAGGTAAGACCATAAGATTGTGTACAGAAGATATCTGGCTTTGTATTTCATTATGGGAATAGATCTTGAGGAGGTAAGACCATAAGATTGTGTACAGAAGATATCTGGCTTTGTATTTCATTATGTGAATAGATCATGAGGAGGTAAGGCAATAAGATTGTGTACAGAAGATATCTGGCTTTGTATTTCATTATGGGAATAGATCATGAGGAGGTAAGACCATAAGATTGTGTACAGAAGATATCTGGCTTTGTATTTCATTATGGGAATAGATCATGAGAAGGTAAGACCATAAGATTGTGTACAGAAGATATCTGGCTTTGTATTTCATTATGGGAATAGATCATGAGGAGGTAAGGCCATAAGATTGTGTACAGAAGATATCTGGCTTTGTATTTCATTATGGGAATAGATCATGAGGAGGTAAGACCATAAGATTGTGTACAGAAGATATCTGGCTTTGTATTTCATTATGGGAATAGATCATGAGGAGGTAAGACCATAAGATTGTGTACAGAAGATATCTGGCTTTGTATTTCATTATGGGAATAGATCTTGAGGAGGTAAGACCATAAGATTGTGTACAGAAGATATCTGGCTTTGTATTTCATTATGGGAATAGATCATGAGGAGGTAAGACCATAAGATTGTGTACAGAAGATATCTGGCTTTGTATTTCATTATGGGAATAGATCATGAGAAGGTAAGACCATAAGATTGTGTACAGAAGATATCTGGCTTTGTATTTCATTATGGGAATAGATCATGAGGAGGTGAGGCCATAAGATTGTGTACAGAAGATATCTGGCTTTGTATTTCATTATGGGAATAGATCATGAGGAGGTAAGACCATAAGATTGTGTATAGAAGATATCTGGCTTTGTATTTCATTATGGGAATAGATCATGAGGAGGTAAGACCATAAGATTGTGTACAGAAGATATCTGGCTTTGTATTTCATTATGGGAATAGATCATGAGAAGGTAAGACCATAAGATTGTGTACAGAAGATATCTGGCTTTGTATTTCATTATGGGAATAGATCATGAGGAGGTAAGGCCATAAGATTGTGTACAGAAGATATCTGGCTTTGTATTTCATTATGGGAATAGATCATGAGGAGGTAAGACCATAAGATTGTGTACAGAAGATATCTGGCTTTGTATTTCATTATGGGAATAGATCATAGGAGGTAAGACCATAAGATTGTGTACAGAAGATATTTGGCTTTGTATTTCATTATGGGAATAGATCATGAGGAGGTAAGACCATAAGATTGTATACAGAAGATATCTGGCTTTGTATTTCATTATGGGAATAGATCATAGGAGGTAAGACCATAAGAATGTGTACAGAAGATATCTGGCTTTGTAGTTCATTATGTGAATAGATCATGAGGAGGTAAGGCAATAAGATTGTGTACAGAAGATATCTGGCTTTGTATTTCATTGTGGGAATAGATTATGAGGAGGTAAGACCATAAGATGTGTACAGAAGATATCTGGCTTTGTATTTCATCATGGGAATAGATCATGAGGAGGTAAGACCATAAGATTGTGTACAGAAGATATCTGGCTTTGTATTTCATTATGGGAATAGATCATAGGAGGTAAGACCATAAGATTGTGTATAGAAGATATCTAGCTTTGTATTTCATTATAGGAATAGATCATGAGGAGGTAAGACCATAAGATTGTGTACAGAAGATATCTGGCTTTGTATTTCATTATGGGAATAGATCATGAGGAGGTAAGATCATAAGATGTGTACAGAAGATATCTGGCTTTGTATTTCATTATGTGAATAGATCATAGGAGGTAAGACCATAAGAATGTGTACAGAAGATATCTGGCTTTGTATTTCATTACGGGAATAGATCATGAGGAGGTAAGACTATAAGATTGTGTATAGAAGATATCTGGCTTTGTATTTCATTATGGGAATAGATCATGAGGAGGTAAGACCATAAGATTGTGTACAGAAGATATCTGGCTTTGTATTTCATTATGGGAATAGATCATGAGGAGGTAAGACCATAAGATTGTGTACAGAAGATATCTGGCTTTGTATTTCATTATGGGAATAGATCATGAGGAGGTAAGACTATAAGATTGTGTATAGAAGATATCTGGCTTTGTATTTCATTATGGGAATAGATCATAGGAGGTAAGACCATAAGAATGTGTACAGAAGATATCTGGCTTTGTAGTTCATTATGGAAATAGATCATAGGAGGTAAGACCATAAGATTGTGTACAGAAGATATCTGGCTTTGTATTTCATTATGGGAATAGATCATGAGGAGGTAAGATCATAAGATTGTGTACAGAATATATCTGGCTTTGTATTTCATTATGGGAATAGATTATGAGGAGGTAAGACTATAAGATTGTGTACAGAAGATATCTGGCTTTGTATTTCATTATGGGAATAGATCATGAGGAGGTAAGACTATAAGATTGTGTACAGAAGATATCTGGCTTTGTATTTCATTATGGGAATAGATCATGAGGAGGTAAGATCATAAGATTGTGTACAGAATATATCTGGCTTTGTATTTCATTATGGGAATAGATTATGAGGAGGTAAGACTATAAGATTGTGTACAGAAGATATCTGGCTTTGTATTTCATTATGGGAATAGATCATGAGGAGGTAAGACTATAAGATTGTGTACAGAAGATATCTGGCTTTGTATTTCATTATGGGAATAGATCATGAGGAGGTAAGACTATAAGATTGTGTACAGAAGATATCTGGCTTTGTATTTCATTATGGGAATAGATCATGAGGAGGTAAGATCATAAGATTGTGTACAGAAGATATCTGGCTTTGTATTTCATTATGGGAATAGATTATGAGGAGGTAAGACTATAAGATTGTGTACAGAAGATATCTGGCTTTGTATTTCATTATGGGAATAGATTATGAGGAGGTAAGACTATAAGATTGTGTACAGAAGATATCTGGCTTTGTATTTCATTATGGGAATAGATCATGAGGAGGTAAGACCATAAGATTGTGTACAGAAGATATCTGGCTTTGTATTTCATTATGGGAATAGATCATGAGGAGGTAAGACCATAAGATTGTGTACAGAAGATATCTGGCTTTGTATTTCATTATAGGAATAGATCATGAGGAGGTAAGACCATAAGATTGTGTACAGAAGATATCTGGCTTTGTATTTCATTATGGGAATAGAGCATGAGGAGATCAGATCATTTATGTTGTCAATGTGAAACTCATGTTATTTCCATTTAAAACTATGTGATTTAACAATATGGGATTTCCATGTTAAAACATATTGATGTCTATTTAATATTAAACATGTTACCATTTTAACAACCATTAAATTCTGTCCATTATTTTGTATTTTCCTGAGTTTCCTGTATTTGCTGGGTCTCAACCAGTTATAGTTTTAGCTTGCTCATTCTTCATCAGGATACGACAGGCACATCGAGCCCGAATGCAATGGCTCTATACATGGGTACACGGGCTATGAGTTATGAACTTGCGGTTTGATAACGAGAATACTGTACAAGCGTATATAAAGGAAATGGTTGATCACGTGACTAGGCATTACGACGGACGTATTACTCGGAAACGGACCAGCAGTGCTATCGTGTGCTCATACAGAACCCCGTTGTGGCTGTGAACATGGTGAATGGAATACAATGTACTGTGCGGCGCGTACAGTGTAGCTAGCAATGCAGGCAGAAAATCGAGCAACGAGCAACTGGTGCATATATAATACATGTAAATATTGGCCTAGCTGAACCAAGGCATTAAAAGTCTTTGGCTGAACGATAGTTTTTCTTATCATGAACAATGCATTAAAATGATGATACATTTCAGTAAATTTACCGTACTTCGTGTGAACGAAAACCGGTTTCTTTATCGGATATTTCCATCGTGTTTGATGTAAATTCTTTACCGGATATTTCCATCGTGTTTGATGCAAAACATTGCGTGTTTGGTACCCCGGCAAATACGGCGGTGAATGGTTCCATTTGGTGGCAGTATGTGGGCTTGACGATACGGCGGTGAATGGTTCCATTTGGTGGCAGTGTGTGGGCATGACGAAAAAGATCGATGATTTATGATGTACAAGAAATAACTCGGAAAACACAACAAGAAATTGTACACGATGCAAAATATATGACACACATTATAACTAACGCAAATATATATTTTCAAAGATCTTCATTCCCATTTTGTTATCTTTTATACCATTCATAGTAATCTTCATTCCCATTTTGTTATCTTTTATGCCATTCATAGTACAATAAAATACGGGTCTCCATTCTGTTCAGGGAAGTTGGCCTTCGCTGCTCCATTATAAATATTCATAACTAACTACCTCCAAATTCCTCTGGCCAAATTCCAATATTTTATTACTTTTGGTGAAAAAAGCTCCAATTGTTCAAAAACAAAACACACTTTTCGTCCGATATCTCACCTAAAAACATCCAATCTGTCCACACACACAAATGCCACCCACTCCCTCCTCTAAGCCATCCTTTTCCCAGCTTTTTCATTATGGTTTCAGTATAGTTTCATTTTGACAAGAATCCGCCCGGCGTTTATAATAGTATTACAATGCCCACGAATGCAATGGCTCAGGGCTAAACATACACCTATGAACTTTGAATCCGGTTAATTCGAGATTGGATCGATGCAGTCAGATCAGGGGTGTGCCACTGAGCTTGCCGATCGGAGGCCACTTTTTAAATTAAAATTGGGTCGGCATAGAACTGGTGGCGCTATACCGATCAGGCGTGATTGTAGCAGACGACACGACGCTGGCCACGCGTCTCTCAGACGACCCAATATGGCAACGGAAGTGCACTATTTTGAATTATTTTTAACAGTTATCGCTCGGTTAACGATGAAAATTCTTTTAATTATGATGAATTTGTCAAAATGATAAGATTAACATTCGCGATTACGTGTTATTCACTACGAATTCAAAATTTAGATTTCGCGTGGCCACCGTCGTCTGTGTAAATCCACAGCGCCCCCAAACCTATGCCGGCCAAATATTACGTTAAACCTGGTTAAACATTGTTAAACGCGTTAATTTATGGAAACGGAACCGTTCTGGTGGCGCTATACCGATCAGGCGTGATTGTAGCAGACGACACGACGCTGGCCACGCGTCTCTCAGACGACCCAATATGGCAACGGAAGTGCACTATTTTGAATTATTTTTAACAGTTATCGCTCGGTTAACGATGAAAATTCTTTTAATTATGATGAATTTGTCAAAATGATAAGATTAACATTCGCGATTACGTGTTATTCACTACGAATTCAAAATTTAGATTTCGCGTGGCCACCGTCGTCTGTGTAAATCCACAGCGCCCCCAAACCTATGCCGGCCAAATATTACGTTAAACCTGGTTAAACATTGTTAAACGCGTTAATTTATGGAAACGGAACCGTTTTCGCTACGTGCGTTAGTATAGGACTTTCCTATCCCAAAATTAATAGTATCCCTGGTCAGATGCCTGCCAAGAAAATAACGTGTTTTTTGTGCACTGTTGGCCCACACGTCGTATACCGACATTTTAAGAAAATAAATAAAAATAGAGTAATTTGCAATTCGCCATTGTGGTTGATTGCCTGCACCAATCTTAATAAACTTAGGCTCATTTTGAAGGGGAGGTCCCCGACATGTCGCGGTTTTAATACCATTGTAATACATGCTACTACAAGACACGATAATATTGAAGACTGGGGGATGTAATCTATAAAATCATTGCCAAAGTTGGCCACATATGGCGTTAGTTCGTGTTGAGTGGCAGGCATCCGCGCGCGCTATCATGTTCATGAATGACGACGCTATTTCGAACATAGAGTGCATCTATAGGTATGTTCATAAAATTTTGAAAATAAAATTATCTCTTTGAAAATGGAATACATGGAAACAAAGTACTTTACAATAAAACAAATGATGGTTCAACCAACCCTACAGGCTGAATAATAAACAAGTTATAACCATACTAGTAGTTTGCCTCATATTGCTGAAAACTGGGCAAATCATGCACATTTTAAACCATTTTAGGTAAAAAAAGGTTTACTTTCATGATGTCTAGTTGCTTGTGCGGGGCTATATAGACATCAGTGAATACATCCTAGCCACATCGTACTACATCGCTGTCCCGGGATCGCTGTATTCATCTAGAGGTAAACATGGAGTTTTCTACATATTTTGGTCAACTAATTTTCAAAAAAATGTCGCCCTCTGCAATGATATGAACATCCCTAGCAAAGGCTATACCTTTTAATAGAAAAAATATGTATATTATCGACTCGCACATAGAAACGATCGGTTCTTTAAAAAAAATGAATTATTTATCCATGTATAAATTAATATTAATGATATTTGCGTCCATTTTCCAAATGTTGACATTTGTCGGTCAGACTCAGGCCTACTTAATTTTTTTTTTAAATGCTCATACACGAAAGATATTTTTGTCATGAAATTGATTGCGGCTTGACTTTTTTGTATCATCGATCTCATATGTACCCCCAAAAAATGAATTATTTAACCAAATAATGGTATTTGGGCTAATTTTTCAAATGTTGATATTTGTCGGTCAAGCCGAGAATTAAAAAAAAAAAATTGTTATGATTTCTATGCGAATGACTTTTTTGTCGGCAAATTGATTGCGGCTTGACTTTTTTGTATCATCGATCTCATACGTACCAACAAAAATTGAATTATTTAACCAAATAATGGTATTTGGGCAATTTTTTCAAATTTTGATATTTGTCGGTCAAGCCTAGAATTTAAATGATTTCTATGCAAACAACTTTTTTGTCGTCAAATTGATTGCGACTTGACTTTTTTGTATCATCGATCTCATATGTACCCAAACAAAATTGAATTATTTAACCAAATAATGGTATTTGGGCTAATTTTTAAATTTTTGATATTGTCGGTCAAGCCTAAAATAAAAAAATAAAAAATCTATGCGAAAGACTTTTTTGTCGCCAAATTGATTGCGGCTTGAGTTTTTTGTATCATCGATCTCATATGTACCCCAAAAAATTGAATTACTTAACCAAATAATGGTATTTGGGCTAATTTTTTTTATTTTGATATTTGTCGGTCAAGCCTAGAATGTTAAAAAAAAAATTGTTATGATTTCTATGTGAATTACTTTTTTGTGGTCAAATTGATTGGGGCTTGCCTTTTTTGTATCATCGATCTCATATGTACCCAAACAAATTGAATTACTTAACCAAATAATGGTATTTGGGCTAATTTTTCAAATTTTGATATTTGTTGGTCAAGCCTAGAATTTAAACAAAAATAATTATGATTTCTATGCGAATGACTTTTTTGTCGCCAAATTGATTGCGGCTTGACTTTTTTGCATCATCGATCTCATACGTACCAAAAAAAAATTGAATTATTTAACCAAATAATGGTATTTGGGCTAATTTTTCAAATTTTGATATTTGTCGGTCAAGCCTAGAATTAAAAAAAAAATTGTTATGATTTCTATGCGAATTACTTTGTGGTCAAATTGATTGCGGCTTGACTTTTTTATATCATCGATCTCATACGTACCAAAAGAAAATTGAATTATGTAACCAAATAATGGTATTTGGGCTAATTTTTCAAATTTTGATACTTGTCGGTCAAGCCTAGAATTATAAAAAAAATTGTTATGATTTCTATGCGAACAACTTTTTTTGTCATCAAATTGATTGCGGCTTGACTTTTTTATATCATCGATGTCATACGTACCCAAACAAATTGAATTACTTTAATAACCAAATAATGGTATTTGGGCTAATTTTTCAAATTTTGATATTTGTCGGTCAAGCCTAGAATTTAAACAAAAATAATTATGATTTCTATGCGAATGACTTTTTTGTCGCCAAATTGATTGCGGCTTGACTTTTTTGCATCATCGATCTCATACGTACCAAAAGAAAATTGAATTATTTAACCAAATAATGGTATTTGGGCTATTTTTTCAAATTTTGATATTTGTCGGTCAAGCCTAGAATTAAAAAAAAATCATTAGGCCTATGAAGACATTTTTGTCATGAAATTGATTGCGGCTTGACTTTTTTGTATCATCGATCTCATATGTACCCCAAAAAAATGAATTATTTAACCAAATAATGGTATTTGGGCTAATTTTTCAAATGTTGATATTTGTCGGTCAAGCCGAGAATTTGTAAAAAAATCGTTATGATTTCTATGCGAATGACTTTTTTGTTGGCAAATTGATTGCGGCTTCGACTTTTTTGTATCATCGATCTCATACGTACCAAAAAAAAAAGAATTATTTAACCAAATAATGGTATTTGGGCAATTTTTTCACATTTTGATATTTGTCAGTCAAGCCTAGAATTAAAATGATTTCTATGCAAACAACTTTTTTGTCGTCAAATTGATTGCGACTTGACTTTTTTGTATCATCGATCTCATAATACCCAAACAAAATTGAATTATTTAACCAAATAATGGTATTTGGGCTAATTTTTAAAATTTTGATATTGTCGGTCAAGCTTAGAATAAAAAAATTAAAAATCTATCCGAAAGACTTTTTTGTCGCCAAATTGATTGCGGCTTGAGTTTTTTGTATCATCGATCTCATATGTACCCCAAAAAATTGAATTACTTAACCAAATAATGGCATTTGGGCTAATTTTTTAAATGTTGATATTTGTCGGTCAAGCCTAGAATGTTAAAAAAAAAATTGTTATGATTTCTATGTGAATTACTTTTTTGTGGTCAAATTGATTGCGGCTTGACTTTTTTGTATCATCGATCTCATATGTACCCAAACAAATTGACTTTATAATAACCAAATAATGGTATTTGGGCTAATTTTTCAAATTTTGATATTTGTTGGTCAAGCCTAGAATTTAAACAAAAATAATTATGATTTCTATGCGAATGACTTTTTTGTCGCCAAATTGATTGCGGCTTGACTTTTTTGCATCATCGATCTCATACGTTCCAAAAAAAATTGAATTATTTAACCAAATAATGGTATTTGGGCTAATTTTTCAAATTTTAATATTTGTCGGTCAAGCCTAGAATTAAAAAAAAAATTGTTATGATTTCTATGCGAATTACTTTTTTGTGGTCAAATTGATTGCGGCTTGACTTTTTTATATCATCGATCTCATACGTACCCAAACAAATTGAATTACTTTAATAACCAAATAATGGTATTTGGGCTAATTTTTCAAATTTTGATATTTGACGGTCAAGCCTAGAATTTAAACAAAAATAATTATGATTTCTATGCGAATGACTTTTTTGTCGCCAAATTGATTGCGACTTGATTTTTTTGCATCATCGATCTCAAACGTACCAAACGAAAATTGAATTATTTAACCAAATAATGGTATTTGGGCTAATTTGTCAAATTTTGCTTTTGTCGGTCAAGCCTAGAACAAATACTTAAAGACATTAATCCTATACATAGCTCTTTCACATTTATGAAGCCTACTTGTAGTGCCGCATATAATCATATATCTTCCAAAAAATATGTCAACAGGCAGAACAAAATAAGTTGACTTCAACATATTAATACAACTATACACTACACCAAACCCACAAGACCCAGCTAGGTTTTGTCCAAAATCATTTTACCATTCAAATCCACCAACCGCCAAACCCGAGAACCGCGAAAGCCGAGAACCGCTCTAGTTTCTCTTTGATAATCGATCGTGCAATGCTAATGTGATACTATTGTGATAAGCATTTCTGTAGATTGGAATGAAATAGCAGATCTGGACTTTAGGTTGCTTGAGGATATAAAAGTTAATATACCTGAAATTAATTGGTGAAATTATGAGACCATTTGGATGTAAGGATTTTGAAATACAAAGCTCTGAATACAGCGTGGTCAGAACTTGTTTTTTCTGATTTTGCCCATGAACCGTCCATTCGTTGCATTTGCGCACCGTACTGACTTAATCAAAGTTTTGCCTTGACTTTATTCTCCACTCAGGAAATTTGTCATAAGGGTGATTAAAAAGTGTAAATACCTTTCTAATGCTGAATATTGATCCAAAATACCTGTAATTAAAATCTTTTTTACCAATTATAAGTTATTTCGGAGAATATAAACACCATGCAGGGAAAACTTGCAGAGATGCAACGCACAGGTGGTTTATTGTTAAATTGGGAAGAAGCTTTGTATTTCAGAAAGTTTCCATTCAATTTGTCTCACAATTTTACCAATTAAGTTCAGGTATGTTTACATTTACCTCCGTAAATATGAAGCAGCTAAGTCTCCTACTTTTGAAGTTATAAGCTCTGCAGTTTTTGAACCCAGTTTTTCGGGACACGCTGTACTTGGTCTTGAATTTCCTTCGGCAATCATCATCCCCATGCTTCCTTCAGAACATACAGATTAAAGTAGGCATGCTTAGCGCACCATGGTTCTGAAATGGTGGTCCTGTGTATCAGAAGAGCAATACCTGAGCATGTTAAAAGATCACAGACTCCTTCGTTAAGAGTAGTGGAACACAAGGCTCAAGATAACAGTTTTTTTACCGGGAGCTACTTTTTTTCAAAAGTTGCGCCGGATCATGGGATTTATTGTGAACCGGGAGCTACTTTCAGTCTACCGGGAGCTAACTTTTTATTAAATCCAGCGTGGCAGCATTGTCAACTCGAAATTTGATGCCTTGGGCGAGCTCCCCGATCGTCAACGGGCGCTGGTTTGGACAAAATATCAGCGCTCGGTTGTTTATTTTTCAGCATTACCGGGCGCTATGGCAGAAAGACCGAGGGGTAAAAATCGCCCAGCGTCCGCTTATCTTGAGCCTTGATGGAACATCCCGGGTCTGTATCTGTACACGCATTGTCCCATATATCCTGACTGAAGGATTCTACCCAGTAATTATGTAGATAGTAGATGTAGACAGTGTTCAAATTAAGTGAATTAAGTCAACCTAAATTGCAATGCTGGTTATCTGTTGGATGACCATTTATATACTTTGTGAATATTTGCATTGCAGTTGGCGTATTAACTGATTTCATAACATGGTTATCCGAGGGAAAACCTGATATTTTTTCTTAATTTGAATACTGGATTTAAATGTGATAAGTATGTGATAATGATATGATACTCATGTGATAACCATGTGATAATGATATGATACTCATGTGATTCACACATGTTTTACTCTATTTTATTCTGTAGAATGAAGTAGCAATCCTGGAATTCATTCACCTGCTAGTTGAAGCCATTGACAAATATTTTCCAAAAGTGGTGAGTAAATATGAAAAGATTGTTTCATTGAAAAACACACATAATGCCACATAGGTGACAAAAAACACCTGTTGTACAGGCAAACAAACCTCTCAATCAGGTAGTAGGGTCAGACGTCTTTTGTTTGTTTTGTTTTTAGGGCTGCTTAGTCCGAAAATTGAGCTCGATAACCGACAAAACACTATGTCGGTAAAATGTGCACAAAAAAATCACAACATTTCTAAAAAATAAAACAAAATTGTTGGTAAATAAATACAAAAATGGGTCAGTCGGGTCTGTAGGGTTTAAACTCAGTTTTGGAGCACCTGTCTAGTGATCCAGAGGTCCCTGGTTCAATCAAATTTGAATATCATTTCTGATGTATGTAGTTGCGAAGAAATATATTACTCAAAAACTGTAAAAAGAAAGAGGTTTGTTCGTGGACAAATTCAATTTGTTCATGGAATGGGGATGGACATGTACATTCCCCTTCCTTTTATCTTATAATTAAATATACGGTAATATGCTGTAATATCTTAAAATTTGTGATCAATGTGTAAACAATCTAATAATTCTTTCTTTCTTTCGATTTTTCTACAGACTGACATGGATGTATCCTTTTTACTGGTAATTTAATAGATGCAAGTAAGAATGATGCACATCGCACGCAAGGGTAGAACATGTTACGTTAGGCAATAGAATTTTTGTGGTGCCCATCGCAATCGACCCCAAAAATCAGGTTAATATTTTTCCCTGCAAGTCAAGGATTTGGTTTACAAAATGTTTCCAAAAATCAGGTTTTTCACCCAAAATAAACAATTATCTTAAAACTCCTTTCCAATACTTATACAGAAATATATTGCTGTAAAATTGCCAAAAGTTGTCATTTGGCTTTTTGATTAAACACAGGGATGATGCGAATTTAATTAAGGTAAAAACTTTTGAATAATCCAACCGACTGACCAACCCATGTTCCCCTTTTAAGGTCAATAAAACTTTTCGTTTGGGTTATGAGAATCTAAATAAATTCTTGCAATCACATTTAACTAGAGTCCATCTTGCCAGCATATAGGACTGTAAAATGAAAAGCTTACAAAAATCACAATTTGTTGGAAATCTTTTTTGTGAGAAATTTTACTCAAAATCTTGCCCTAATTCTATTTAAAGGAAGATCCATTTGATGACAAAGACGTTTTTTTTAGATTTGTGACATTTCTAAAGAAAAGTCTTGGTCATAAAATGGATCTTCCTTTAAATGGAATTAGGGCAAGACTTTGAGTAAAATTTCTCACAAAAAAAGATCGAGTCCTTGTGGCCTACATTTCCATGCGCTTGCCCTGATTTTTAAATGTTGGTCAAATTTTGAACTTTTGCCCAAACATTAAAAAATGTGTGCTTTTTTGCCTGAAACCTTTAAAAACAAAACAATCTCTGCTCTTTTCACCCTGTTTTTCATTCCATACATGTAGGCTCTCTATATTTTCATGGTTTTTTGAGACAACGCAATCCAAAAAGTTGTCCGTTCATTTCATTGTAGAAACCAAGTATGGATACAGCATGACAAGTATGTTTAACAGTTTCATCAAATCCCCGTTAAATTTTCTTTAACCTCATTAATTTTGTAGGACTGCTAAGGTCACACTCAAAAATCAGTGACACCAAAAATGTAATATGTGAAATCAGCCTAGTGTTTATTGCAATTTGGTGGTGTTGTAAATGAGATTGAGTATAAAGGACGCACCATTTGATATCCAGGGAAGGGCATTTCTTTACTTTTTTGGCTGCTAAAGGCAGCGATTTTTATTTTATTTTCGCTGCCTAAGACGGTTGAGTTGTTTTTTCTCCATTTTTAAAGTTTTCTTTTATTTTGAGTTGGTGGGGCAGATTTTTTTTTTTTACTCATCCTTTTTTTAGCCTGGATAGTGGATCAAGTTTTTCTTCTTCAAAAACCTCCATGCCCCCCCCCCCCCTGGATATCAAATGGTGCGTCCCTAACATCCCAGTTTACAAATTATTATCCTTGACTTTTGTTAACAGCTGATGTACAACATGGAAAAGGTGCACATGATACTAGATGAAATGATCATGAATGGACGCATTGTAGAAACTTGTAAAAGTAAAATACTCGCACCGCTACAACTTATGGATAGCAGTAGGTAACACACATGTGACATTCATGTGATAAGCATGTGACATAGTGTTGAAGTCATGTGATATCCATGTGATGGGGTTCAATTACTTGTGTCGACAGCTGATGTACAAGGAGAAAGTTCACAGGATCGTAATGATGAATGGACTTGTACAAATTAAGTACTTCGTACACTACAACTCAATAGTAGCAGTAGTATCAGCCATGTGATAAGCATGTGATGCAGTGTTGCAGTCATGTGATATCCATGTGGTTGGGTTCATTTACTTGTGTCGACAGCTGGTGTACAAGGAGAAAGTACACGGAATCGTAATGTCTGAAAGGACTTATAAAATGAGGTGCTTCGTACACTACAACTCATGGATAGCAGTAGTATCAGCCATGTGATAAGCATGTGGTACAGTGTTGCAGTTACGTGATACCCATGTGGTGGGTTCATTTACTTTTGTTCAGCGACGGGGCCACAGGGGGGCAGGGGCATTCATATGCCGAAAAAAAGAGACACAAGAAAATAGCTGCAAATCGAGAGATCTTAAAGAATAATTGAAATAATTATCCTGCTGGCCAAAGAAAACATAGCTTTCCGTGGACACCACAGGAGATGCCTTTTTAGAGCTTGTCAGTCATCAAGCAAAGTATGATGAAGTTCTCAACAAGCACTTAGAGACGGCCCCCAGGAACGCTGTATATACTCACCATGACATTGTCAGGAGCCAGATATTGGAAATGTTCAAAAGGGGGGAGGGGGTATTTTAGCATTATGTGTGATGAGACTAAAGATATCACAGATATCGAACAGATGGCATTCGTTGTCAGATTCTTCAATGAGGGAAAACTATCTGTTGAGGAGCGCACTTTAAACCTGGTGTCCTTAAAAACGCAAGATGCCACGAGTATTGCCAAGTCCATCTTGGGAGAACTAGACCGCTATGGACTTGACGTGCACAAGTGTTGCGGTCAGACATACGATGGTAATACGAGCGATTGAGCCCAAAGCTGTCTTTACTTATTGCCATGCCCACGCGTTAAACCTAGCTGTTGTTAGCTCATGTAGGAACACTTACATTCTAAATATGTTTGGGATACTTGACAAGCTCCACATATTTTTCAACAAAGCGTCATGCCATATTATAGATCATATAGCAAAATCACAACTGTCTAATCATCATAAAAAAACCCAGAGATTGCAAAGCCTCTCTGAAACCCGATGGGGGAGCAGAATGGCTGAAATAGAGTCGTATTGTATTTTGTCTGGTGTTGTTGGAGATTCTCTTGAATATCTGAAGTGTTCTCAAGGTATGGATCGTAACACCGTAACGGATGCATCGGGCCTATTGTCCAGTATTGCTTAATTTTATTTTATTTTGTCACTCATAGCTAATGAAATTTTGAAAGTAACCAATACTTTTGCCAAATACCTGCAATCACCTCATATTAATTTATTGGAATTTCATGCTACAGCTGAATCTGCTTATAAACAGCTGACAATTCTACGAAGTGAAAGCAAGTTCTCCGAGCTCTTGCATAAGGCCAGATCCAAAGCTGAACAAGATGGATTTGCAGTACCAACATCAGTGAAACGAAGCAGACGAGATGTAGAAGGGGAGGATGTGGAAACATTCTATCGGCGAACTTTGTATTTTTCCTGTCTTGATGAGCTTCTGACCGACTTTAAACGCCGTATTCTAGGACAAAATGGCAAGCTCACTTCAGCTTTTGGTATATTTTCAAACAGATGTTTGTTCAAAGACGACCCTAGCACTATAAGTCACCTAAAGACCCTCTCTGAAATATTTGGAGCAGAGCCCGATTCCGATATTAATGCGTCTCTTTTAGAAACAGAATACCAGCAGTTTATGGATTGGGTCACCAAAAAAATTAACAGAAAATGAAGAGACTAACATCATCGACCTCACCAAACTCTTAATCTAGTGTAAAATGGAATCTACTCATTCCAACAGTGGCGTAGCCAGAGGGGGCGATCCCCCCCCCCCCAATATTGACGTCGTGTCGGTTGAGATTGGCACTGTCGGTTCATTTGACCAGAGGAATCTTGGAATTATGATGGTCAAAAGCAGTCAAAAGTACACATATGAAAAATTTCGCGCGCTACGCGCGCATAACAGTCACCTAAATGCAATATTCGTTGGTACAAGCTTGTTTAGAGCCAAAATGTACCTCAATCGTGCCAAAAATAGGTGTAAAGTCAAAAAAATTCGCACGCTACGCGCCCGTGTCTTGACTAAAAACAATCTTGTCCGTTCATTTTCAGTTCTCGCCCCCCAATATGAATAACCTGGCTACACCACTGCACTCCAACATATTTATGCTCCTCAAAATTGCCCTAACGTTCGCCCTCACAAGTGTTTCTCGGACGGTCATTTAGTGAACTTCGGTTATTAAAAACTTACCTGCAATCCACAAACATGCATGTCATCCCTGCTAATCATTAATGTAAAACCGAGACATACAGATAGACATAGAAAAAGTAATCGAAGCTTTTGCTAGAAAAGGTCCGAGGAGAATGGAACTCCTTTTTAAAGATTAATTTCATCATCTAAAATGAACACTAGACTTATTGGACAGGTCTCTATTAGCGTAGTTTACAGTTTACAGTCGATTAATATGAAACACTCAACACCGTCTTCTCATATGATTTTGCTAATGTATAAGTTACAGAGAGATCTGGACATTTAAAGTCCGACCGACAAAGTTATTTAAAATCTTACCAACAAAGTTATTTGAAATCTTACCGACAAAGATATTTAAAATCTTACCGACAACTATATTGTTTCGTAATATTGCATGATAATTTCTTCCCATGTTTATCCAGTTGGTTGCAATACATCTTAGCTTGATCAACATGCTTCACTTCTCCCCTTCTAGCTTAGTAGGCCTAGCTATAGCAGTATTTAGCACTGCCCCATCGGTCCACTTTTGTTGCGCTATATGTATAAATGCTCATTAATTTATGTTGTTATAATGTTATTAGGAATGCATGACTTGTAGTTGTTCAGATAGTTGTAATTTTGCTATGGTATGTGTAAGAACGCTAAAACTGGTCAGTGCTATGATGTTATAAAGAAGAACACTTACATTTGATAGTTTAGATCAAGCGTGTGCAACCTGCGGCCCGCGGGCCACATGCGGCCCGCCGACCTCTAATCTGCGGCCCGCGAAGCAATCCTATAATTTCCATTGATGCGGCCCGTTTTAACCAGAACTCCCTAGTTTTACACAAATGGCGGGTTGATTCAGTGGTGTGCTCCCTTATAATTAGTAGGGTGACGCGCTGCATTAAGTAAATATAACTCAAGGCGTGATTGCTTGTGTAAACGGCGAGTATAAAGAGGAAATTACACGAAAAGAAGCGGGTATTCCATGAGCAATGGACTTCCCCTCTCTCTATTACACCTCCTCCGGAAGTGTTTTGGAATGTTTGACAATCACTGCGGCCCGTGAATAGATCTCAAAATCACTATGCGGCCCGTGTGGTAGAAAAGGTTGCACATGCTTGGTTTAGATAGTTGAGATTTTGCTATTGTATAATGTGTAAAAACACTATGCTGCCATTGTTATATTGTTTTGTGGTTATTATTTATATTGAATTATGGTGATAGTTCAACTTTGCTGTTAAATTTCTATATGTACAATGATCATGATCATGTCAATCGCTCTTTATCTCGTGCATGGAAAAGCATGTATACCCGTAAGGTGCAGGTTCAGCCTTTAATGCATATTGTAATAAAACATTCATACATTGTATTTGAAAGAAGAACGTGGTAATTTGCTTTGAATTTGTTCATATCTGGGTTTTGAATATTTATGAGGTTTGGAATATTATTTTAGTTTTCAATGAGCCTTATAATGTGACGATTTTAGGTTTTTTTGAGACATTGTTGCGCCCAAAATCTAACAGCCAACGCACCTTTGACTATCATTCGGGTAAATACACCCATTTCGAGGGAATTATAGGGTTTTATATATTTTATTCTATCAAATTTCAAGGCGTCAGTCAAGGGAATCGAAACCAAATTCTTATACGAATAGTATTACGAATAGTATGAAAAATATTATTCTAAAAGCCCATCTCAAACCAAAATATACATTAATTATAGCCAGAACTGAGTCTATTCACGCGCTACTTGCCCCCGTATGTTTTCAGGAAACAGGTAGCCCAGCACAAAAGTCATTTTGGTGGGGTAGGGATTACGCTTACTTGGGGGAAGTCAGAGGTTTTTATATAATTTATTCATTCAAATTTCAACGCGTTAATCGGGGGAATCGAAACCTAATTCGTCTAAAAATAGTATGAAAAATCATGGTCGAAAATAAAATAAATAACCGAGAGCGTAAAAATGCTTCATAAAATAGTTTTTTTTTGCTATACGGGTTAACAATTTATTTTAAAAAGCTTCCATTCGTCGTTACCCGGCGAACCAGTTTTTCAACATAACATTGCTTCTTTCTCGAATAACGAAATATCTGTCTAATTTTGATAAAAAGCCAATATTTTAATTGAAAATATCAAAAATTTGTCAAAAGTACTCACGCATGAAAATATAGCTGTTCTCAAGTTTGGATATTTTGTTTGGTGTCTCCAAAAATGTTACACTGTGAGAACTTTAGGGTTACATCATAGTTATGTGCCAGCACACTTTATGAATAAATTGTGGATATAAACTGTCTCTTGGTGTAGGCATACATGGAACAAAAGTTTCCACTTTATCAATATAATTTGAGTTACAGGGCAATTAAGGTATGGTGTCTCCGTTACACGTGGACGCATGAAATATCAATTCCACCACCCAAAAAAAGGAAAGGTAATCCCATCTTTTCACGGTTAATGATGTTTATAAAGCAATGGTAAATGTCAGACAGTTTCTGCCGCAGTTTCCAGGCATAATTGATACATTTTTGTGTCTCAGTTACACAGGGAGACAAGTATTTCAAAGAAATACTGATGTTATAATGGTGAAAATGTATCTCTGTACACTTCAAAGACCTGTTCTGATCCATTGTCATGAAATTGAATAATGGAACATATTATGAAAGTGGTTATTCAGTTAATATGGACACATTTTGAATATTTAGACCTAATTTTTGTATGTCACACATTGGTTCCTTATTAATGGAAACATCCATATGGTCAAACTAAAAGTCGAGTGTAAAACTGGTAAATTTAGCAGCATATTAGAAATTAGACATTTTGAGAGTGCATTACTATCCAAACCGCAGAGGTGCAGGGGACCCCGGCCATGCATAACCGCCCAGAGCGGAGCATGTTTTTATAGAGACCAGCAGGGTTCACGAATGTCGAATTAAATTTTCTAAATTGTAATATATGCTGCTAACTTTACCATGGTCTTGGAAAGAGTTAATTGTGCATTGTACATTGCGAAGACTTGGGATGTCTACAAGCAAAGCGAAAATTCTATCAGCAGAAGATAGCTAGTGAATAGAATAAGGTGCTATCAGCAGTAGATATGTTATGCTACCAGCAGTAGACAGTAAGTGAATTCATCGCTATCAGCAGTAGATAACAAGTGAATTCATTGCTATCAGCAGTAGATAGCAAGTGAATTCATTGCTATCAGCAGTGGATATGCTATCAGCAGTGGATAACAAGTGAATTCATTGCTATCAGTAGTAGATAGCAAGTGAATTCATTGCTATCAGCAGTAGATAACAAGTGAATTCATTGCTATCAGCAGTAGATAGCAAGTGAATTCGTTGCTATCAGCTGTAGATAGCAGTAAAGTCATTGCTATCAGAAGTAGATAACAAGTGTATTCATTGCTATCAGCAGTAGATAGCAAGTTAATTCATTGCTATCAGCAGTAGATAGCAGTGAATTCATTGCTATCAGAAATAGATAACAAGTGAATGCATTGCTATCAGTAGTAGATAGCAAGTGAATTCATTGCTATCAACAGTAGATAGCAAGTGAATTCATTGCTATCAGCAGTAGATAACAAGTGAATTCATTGCTATCAGTAGCAGATAGCAAGTGAATTCATTGCTATCAACAGTAGATAGCAAGTGAATTCATTGCTATCAGCAGTAGATAGCAAGTGAATTTATTGCTATCAGCAGTAGATAGCAGTGAAGTCATTGCTATCAGAAGTAGATAACAAGTGTATTCATTGCTATCAGCAGTAGATAGCAAGTTAATTCATTGCTATCAGCAGTAGATAGCAAGTGAATTCATAGCTATCAGAAGTAGATATAACAAGTGAATTCATTGCTATCAGCAGTATATAGCAAGTGAATTCATTGCTATCAGAAGTAGATATAACAAGTGAATTCATTGCTATCAGCAGTAGATAGCAAGTGAATTCATAGCTATCAGAAGTAGATATAACAAGTGAATTCATTGCTATCAGCAGTATATAGCAAGTGAATTCATTGCTATCAGAAGTAGATATAACAAGTGAATTCATTGCTATCAGCAGTAGATAGCAAGTGAATTCATAGCTATCAGAAGTAGATATAACAAGTGAATTCATTGCTATCAGCAGTAGATAGCAAGTGAATTCATTGCTATCAGAAGTAGATATAACAAGTGAATTCATTGCTATCAGAAGTAGATAACAAGTGAATTCATTGCTATCAGCAGTAGATATAAGGTGCTCAACAAAAGAATGTCGTACACTTTGTTTAGGAAAATTAAAGCAACTTTTGATTGTTTTTTTTACCAAACAGGCTAAATAGATATTTGGATGAATCTTTTAGGCACATTTTGATACCAAACAACACCTAGCAACAAAGATAAACCACGATTAGCGCCATTTAAAGAAAATTGTTTCACTTTTTTACTCAATTACTACACGGGAGGAAAATGGGTGTGTGCGAGGGTCACCCCGTGTGCGACATTGTTATTAACCAGGATTGACCGGCGAAAATCGATCACACTGTGCCGCCGTGTTAGTGAGCGGGATATTTGATTCCGAACATAAAGGGCATTATGTGCTTGTTAACAATAGGTGTTTTCTTCCGTGTAGTGTATTGAAAATGTGACTTTTGAAAAGTGACTAATTTTCTATAATTGTTTGTAACTATGGTTTATCTTTGTTGTTTTTGAGTTGTTATGTTTGGTATCAAAATGTTTCTCAAAGATTCATCCAAAAGTCTATCCAGCCTGTTTGGTAAAAAAATAATCGAAAGTTACTTTAAATGACCTAAACAAAGTGTACGACTTTCTTTTGTTGAGCACTTTAGTTCGATCAGTTCAAATTGGAGAGAAATATTCAGTTATTTGGAACTGCATAATTTTTCAAAAATCGTTATCAATCTTTAGCAATATATAATCTTTGGAAGCAAATGTATCGCAGTGTAGCTAACAAAGGTCTGTATCAATTATAATGTTTAACAATGTTCAGATTAACATTAACCATCAGCCTCTGGAATGAATGAGTGTGGGCTTTTTTTGTTGTGCTTATTGTTGTGCTTATTATTCATAAAGTTCTAGATGTATCATGAAAAGTGAGGTGATATATGGTTACAGAAAATTGGAATCACATAGAAAATAGCCTTGGTTCAAGGCGACACCTACCCAACCCCACCCCAACTCAACCTCACCCTACTCACCAATCACCATCACATTATGGACATTCGATTTTCACTGCATCTCCAGAAAAATACCACCAGCTCGGACCAATTTACTATGAATTTGTAGCTGTGATTCAAAGCTACAGCATATAATTGCAAAGTTATGAGGCAGGAGGTAGAACTTATTGAATGACCCTCATATTTCTTTAGGTATACTTGTTTCAGTTACAAACAATATTGTTTTATTATTTATAATGTATGAAATAACACAACTTCTATATAATGCATAGAAATAAATTTCTATGTATTACACCTCTACAGGGAGGACGGCACTTGATTTACACTTGTATAGGCCCGAGCTACTCCGGGTAATACTTGTGGCAGGAGACTGGGAAACGAAATCGCTTAGGTTTGAATTTCAGATGCTTTACCATGAGAGGTCTTGTGGCCCAATGGACAAGGCAGTTGACAAGCAATCAACAGATCCTGGGTTCGATTCCCGGGCGAGATCGTTTTCCCATTATTGTCTCTTTTCTACCCACGACGGCGAACCTGGTTAAAATATTTATAATTTCTATATAATGATTGAATCTGATGAACATATGTCACACACAAATTATCTTTTAATTTTAATTGTTAGTTTCTGTAGCTATATATCAATAAATTACAATTTCTTGTCAAAGACAGTGTCATTTGGTAATATTTTCTAACTTTCCTAAAGTTTAAACAATATGATATTTCTATAAATATATCTTCAGACTCAAAACTAAAATGACAGACAACCATGAAGTTATTTCCACTTTGTTTCTCTTTCAAAAGATCTCAGCAAATTCATCCCCTTCATTTAAATGAAGGATATTGCCTGAAAACTGTCCTTTTTATGTGTTTACTGTATGTCAAACTTACCCACGAATCATGATGTATCAAATGTTCAAATAAAAAAATTCAACATTATAGTTTTGAGTTTGATTTGTGGACAATTCTACTTTTATAATTTCTCTTGATAAACTATAGGGTAAAGTCGCCTATTTTCGGTCAGCGCCTATTTTCGGTCACTTGGCAAAAATTGTGTAATTGCATCGGTCGGTACCATTTTAAAAGCAATACCGGCATCAACTATGCGGGGGCTTTTTAGCTGTCAGTTTATAACGACGAGGTCATTTTCATTACACGATTTGGGCGAAGTGACCGAAAATAGGCGACTTTACCCTACTTCATAGCTTCTCTTGATCATACTATACTTTGTGGTTTCTCTTGATCAAATACTTTATAGTTTCTCTTGATCAACTATACTTTGTGGTTTCTCTTGATCAAATACTTTATAGTTTCTCTTGATCAACTATACTTTGTGGTTTCTCTTGATCAAATACTTTATAGTTTCTCTTGATCAACTATACTTTGTGGTTTCTCTTGATCAAATACTTTATAGTTTCTCTTGATCAACTATACTTTGTGGTTTCTCTTGATCAAATACTTTATAGTTTCTCTTGATCAACTATACTTTGTGGTTTCTCTTGATCAAATACTTATAGTTTCTCTTGATCAACTATACTCTTGATCAACTTATATACACCCGCCTATTGCACTGTTCTGTAAAAATTGGAAATTTTTGTGCTAAATTTATTTCGACGCTTTTTTGTGTCGAAGCAGCTACCGTGAAAATTGTAACATGTAAATATTTCTTTTGCATATAAGTCTATGTGATGAAGCTACAAATCACAAATTTAAAAACAAACAGAACACTTAAAAATCGGCAAAGGGCGAAAAAAATAATCAATTGAAATTTACAACTTTTACAGTAATCTGATTAATTATTTAACAAACAGCTACGAGATACGCAATTGATGTAGCGCCAGCGTGGATACTTGCGTGTATTTTTGAGATCAAGCAATTTAACGCAGCCTATGCGGCGTGCGTGTGAACCCATTATTGACTTGTTTACGGACTTATGCTATTTCACAATTCCAGGGTTTAGTGCAACAAAGGGCTATCTGTATTTTTGGCCAAAATGAGATGTAGGTATCAAAATGATCCGCACAAGATCAGAAACCTAATTTTTCTAATGATTTATAATGCACAACGTTCCAGGTTTGAAAAGCATTTCTTTTAATTTGTCAAAACCAGAAGGTGACAATGATGGGAACAAATCTTTAAGGTTGTTCCTATGGCTAATTTTTTATTTGATATTTTAATAGAGCTTGCTGAGCTCCACAATAATCGGAAATTTGAGATTGATCGGAGGTACGGTTTTCTAGATATGACAATTTGAATGACTCGTGTCACGTAAGAGAAATTACATGGGATAACTAAAATGCCTAAAATTAGTTAGAATAGAATCAAAATTATGAAACTTCTCTGCCAGGAATAACTTGCAGAATTAATATGTTATTATGCAGGGAAGAAAATCGGACAAGTAAAAGTAAGCTTATTTACTTTTAAAGCATATTAAGTATAGCAAAAAACTGCGATGCAAAATGTTGGGACTTGTATGCAAAACAAACTTTGTGTAGCAGTTTCTGCTATTCCAAAAAAATCCCTGAATTCGAACCCTGACCATCTCACTATATATTATATAACCATTTTCTTTAACAAAAATGATTTGTCTCAAATCATTGTCCACCTGTCTCTCATTGTGTGGGTCATCATCACCATGGCATCATTTGTTTGTGTTCTCACAGGTCATCACCATAGCGACATTGACCCACAATCCCACTGGACATCACTACCTCACTATATATGACATCACCATTTTCTTAAAAAACTGATTTGTCTCAAATTATTGTCCACCTGTCTTTCATTGTGCGGGCCATCATCAATTCATCACCATGGCATCATTTGTTTATGGTCTCACAGGTCGTTGCTAGCGACATTAACCCACAATCCCATTGGTCATCACCACCTAACTATATATGGTCACGTTTTATTACCTCGGCACCCATAAAAGGTGGTTTTGTTACATTCTAATCATTTTTTTGTACTTAGGCTATTGTATTGTGTAACCCTCTACGCGATTGACTTGTGTTTGGACTTATTTTAAAGGCAATTTAATCCCCTTTAATAATCTGAAGAGAGAACAAATCTATCACCTTTAATTAAATTAATACAGCTCGTTAAAGCATAATTAGTCAGGGTGGTTGAGGAAGTGGAGGAGGAGGAGGAGATAATTGTCTAATAATGGGTGAAAATGGACCGTTTTCCTGTATAGAGCATTCTAATTCTTAGTATTATGTCAGTTTAGTTGTAAATGATGCAACAATGCTTTACATCATTTACTTAAAGTGTCAATTAAGTTAATTACCTAATTTTCAAATCTAATTAACGAAGTAGGATGAACCATGTGCACATAGTCACAAATCCGTTTTTGTCAATGCTTCAAAGTTTTTCCTTGCAGGAAAATTGGAAAGAGTTATCAAGGCTTTGATTTTAATGTAAAAGCAATGAGCTCTAATTTGTATTTGCATAATTTAGTTATCTTTTCCATTATCTAAAATTTCGTATTTTGACCACCCTGTATATATATTTCCTAATAAGCTGAAAAATTAATTTTGTATATGGCTGGATGGGTAATTTACTCAATTACAGCAAAAACATTTCTAGCCTTTGAATAGGTCCTGCATTTTTTATACAATGGAGGAAAAAAAGAAAAATCATCATTTTGTATACAATTTTAATTGTTAGACCCTGTACCTGTATAATGTTTAGGTCACCCTGTATATTTGATTTTTGTATATTTGATATTTTCAATCCTTAGATTATAATAAGCTTTCCAAATATATATGGTTTCATACACTTTAGATGTAAACATATTGATATATTCTACTGAAATTGCGAAATGAGGTATATTTCATGAAATAGACTCATGTAACACAAATATAGCCCCGGTTAAAAAATACGACCATATGACATCACTATTTTTTTTAAAAACTGATTTGTCTCAAATCATTGTCCACTTCACATTGTGAAGATCATCATCAGTTTATGTTCACACAGGTCATCGCCATAGTGATATTGACCTACAGACCCATTGGTCATCACCATGGCATAATTTGTTTATGTTCTCACAGGTCATCGCCACAGCAACATTGACCCACAATCCCCATTGGTCATCACCATCTCACTAATATGACGTCACCATTTTCTATTGAGTAAAAATTGATTTGTCTCAAATCATTTTCCAATTGGATCTCCTGTCCTGCCTGTAAGTGGAAAAACAGAAATATGGTTAACTATTTAACATGTATGAAAATAATCAGAATATCTACAACACAGCTGCTGCAGCGCAGCTGGTAAAATACAATTTTGGCCAATATTGTTGGAACACTTTTGCACAATAAAAACTCCCCCTCTCTCCCTGGTTCAATGTTAGTCGTTGTCAGAACACTTTGGTACTTTTTAAACCGCCAACGCACGCGTCTAGTTAATGAGCGTATGGGCGGGGACATTCATGACCCATAGATACAGTCGCGGCCAATCGGAGTATGCGACACATCGAACTGCTCAAAGATAACGCTGTTGTGACGCTGTTCTACAACGCACTTCCGTGTTTACGCAGCACGCAGTTGTCACAGAAAAAGTGCCAAAGTATTCTGATGAGGACTATAACATATGCTTTTTGGGTTACGGGATGAAGGGTCAACATTGCCCAGTGGGGTGGGGAGTTATTCAGGTCAAGCAAAGGCTTCAAGCTTTCCGTCAAAGACAGCTATTTGTTAATAGTGTAAATTTTGCGTAAACAGGGACACGTTAAAATGTTATTATTATCAGGGTGTTCAAACTAATTATACCCACAATTGTAGCATTATTATCACTATTATTTTTTTCAAAATAAGCAACAATATTAAAAAAGGAAAGAAAACAGCAACTCCGTTCTGTTACAAGAGTTCATCTATATTGGTAATTTGGAATAATCAAAACAAAAATTGTCGATCTGATTTAATGGGGTTTTCTGCAAAATGTAGCTTTTCGATTGATGTATTGCAATCAAGTCGAAAAAGACTTCCGACTCATTTTGCTTGATCACACCACAAGTTTTGTTGTGTCACTTTAGTGAACGAACCCATGTTTTCAAACGTGAATCACAGCATTGGTGTGGAAATATATATCACTATAGTTTGTTCAGCTCCAAATTGGCAGCGAATTAATACAGAAGATTGCACGGGCATATGAACGCAACACCGCATTATGCACACAAAGATTAAAAGCACATATTTCTCACCAATTTGGAACTGATTGAAGTAAATATACTGACCTCACATCTGAACTTCAGGTAGAATGCGCTATAATAAACTAGGGTATGGTAATATGAAATTGGTAAACCTTGAGGTTAATATTCATTTTTTTTCTTCTGATTTGAAGACTTTGATATCATGACTTACCAGTGTTGATATCAAACCAGAGTTTTCCCATTTTGCATATGATTTTTTATTCTATTTACTCTTACCTTTTGACTGATGTACGATAATTTTTGGTCAGACACGTCCACTTTATAAATTTTATGAAGCAAACTTTTCACTTTGGTAATCTCCATTCCACCTGTGAAGGAAAAAAAAGAAAAGCTTGAAGAAAAAAAACACCTACATAATTTTGGTACTTTATCTAGATTCCAGATTCTGAAGAAATACACCTTTCCTTTTTAGATTTCAAATAGGAGCTCAGTCTCTATCACTGAATATAGTTAGTAATTCCGAAAATGGAAGTTTTTTTACCATCAGGTCAATCCATGAGGCTTTAATGTAAGCAGAATGAAAAGACAAAAAGAATGACTTCAATAAGAAGTCTTTTTCAATATGTTCCACTTTTGTATTATATTCCAGGCTGTCTGCTGTCATTGTTGACAAAGCAAGGACATGTGTGGGATATACATCAGCACAGTGCTTTATGGCATGACCACTGGCCTGCCTAATTTGGGAATTGGAGAATTTATGACCGACCGGTAACTAAATCCCTGGTATAAAAGTGATTATGCAGTGGAACACATTGACTAGGCTTCTATGATGTTTACCTGGTAGAAAGAAGAACCAAAGAATGACAGCATAAAAGTACAAGTTTTGATTTTTAACAAATACTTACCAGGTAACTTCTTTGTCAAAACTCTCTTGCTTGAATCATCTGGACACTTAATAGTCACAGACACCAATGAGTCTTTGAGGGAGGATGACTGTTTGGTCAGTTCTGAGTCCTCTGCTGCCCCATACACTGTTATGTAATAATAAAATAAAAGATTACATCAAATGGGTGTCAGATCCAGATCACATTGGACTCAAATGCGTATCATATGGGACAATTATTATGGTTAGTACTATTGACAAGAATTTGGCCATAAATAATGGTTTTAAACTGCCTTTAAAATGATATTCCTGGACACATGTGTGCCCGCCCCTTTTGACACACCACTGGGTGCACATAAGTTATAATGTGTCTTTGAGGGAGCATGTCTTTGAATGGTTTGATTCCTCTGCTGTTCCACACACTGTGATACAACAACATAGGTTGCATCACATAGATATCAGGCTTGTATCATATGTGTATCACATGAGACACTCAGGGGGAGGCGGTTGGGATTTTCCTTAATCGATAAACATGTAGGCCTATATAAAAAATACTGCAAGTCACGACTTGCCAATCCTCCTGGCTGGGAGATTGACCTAAATGGAGTCAACGGTCACATGGGTCATTAGAGGTCAATCTGGGTACACCCCAAGAGTCATCTCAAATCCCTTACCCAAATTTTATTGTCACCAAGTATAGTTAAGATTGAAGTCTGACTTTTCACATGAGCGAGAGGGCCCTAAAGTTTTGACAAAATGAGTTGAAGGTCATTACAGGTCAATCCGGGTTACACCCATGTATCATCTCAAGTCCCAAAACCCAAAGATTATTTTCACCAAGTTTGGTTGAGTTTGAAGTTTTACTTTTCAAATGAGATGCCCTAAAGAGCAATAAGTACAGTTTAAAGTGTTAACAAATTGGGGTTAAAGGTCATGTAGGGGTCATTATTAGATTTCAATCAGTGTACACCCTACAAACATCTGAAGTCCCCTTGCCTAAAGATTATTGTCTCCAGGTTTGGCCAAGATTGAAGTCTGACTTTACATGAGAGCCCTAAAAAGTATTAAGTGCAGTTTAAAGTGCTGACAAAATGTGGGTCAAAGGTCATGTATGGGTCATTAGAGGTCAATCTGTGTACACCTCTTGAGCACCTCAAGCCCCCTTGCCCAAAGAATATTGTCATTAAGTTTAGCTGAGATTGAAGTCTGACTTTACATGACAGCCCAAAACAACAGCAATAAGTGCAGTTTCAAATGTCAGCAAAATGGCGTCAAAGGTCATGTAGGGGTCATTAGAGGTCAATCTGTCTACACCCTATAAACATCTGTAGTCCCCTTTACCCAAAGAGTATTGTTACCAAGTATGGTTGAGATTGAAATCTGACTTTTCACTTGAGAGCACTAAACATGCCGAACCTAACCAAAGATACAGTATTGATAAAAATGGGAGTCAAAGGTCATGTATGGGTCATGACAGGTCAATCTGTGTACACCCCATGCATGAGCATCTGAAGTCCCCTTTACCCAAAGATTATTGTTACCAAGTATGGTTGAGATTGAAACCTTATTTTTCATATGAGAGCACAGCGGGCCCAGTTTAACTAAAAAGCTAACCAAAAGGGAACATATGTTTAATTATAATGTATTGTCTTCCCACTCTGTAAATATTTGTGTGTGGAATTTAACCGGACTTGCCATTTCCCCCCTCGTGTATGTTTTATCTTTATCATGTGTAAATTATGCAAGTTTTTCTTGTTTTTAATTTTTTTGTAGCTTATGTAATGTCTGATCACTTGTTTCTTGGTTTTTAAATTGTACAGCGCTTTGAGGCCTCTGCTATTATAGTCTATCCATCTGAGACCGATCTTCCAATCATGTGACCCAGCCGTTCCATTGACTGGGAGAGGAGGCTATTTTCTGACGAAAATATTGATGGAATCTATGGAATCAGTTTGAATGAAAAATAGCCATAATAGAAAATAATTATGTTTAACACATACACTTATCATTAAAATCCAGGTTGTACCATGATATTATGTTTAATTAACTGCGAATGAGTACCTACTCAATTTCTAATAAATATTGACCGATGCTTATACCATTTTGCCAGTCTGTTATTTAATTTATATGTTTGTATTTTCTGGCTGCATATCCCTTGATGTTAGCACAAATAATTTCATGCGGATTTAAATAGCAGTGATATTGTTGTAGTCTGATTATTTCATGTCCATGCATTATCTTTTGCAAGTTGTCAGTTTTGAAATTGTGTTAGTACTTCTTAATGACATCATAAAGTTGAGGAATCTTCAATGAATGTTATTTTTAGTTAGTCATTCCCTCATTCCTGCCTTTCAGCCTTTAATTAAACTACTTGATGTTGGTATTTCGCTCTCAACGCTACATAGTATATCCTTGAGAAGTTTTAGGAATGTTTGGAAAGGTTTTTACTTGTTACTTTTAATAAAAATTACAAGATGGCAAATAAAAAAATATTGTGGCCTCCTGCGTTGTGATAAATCTTTTAAGTTCACCAGTTTCGATCGTTTTCAGCTTTGTGTTTTTATTCATATGCCGAAATCACAGGTGACGATTTCAAAGCCTTTTGATTTTATATAATGCGCAAATGGTTCGATATTTGGCTCTCTTTGAATGGTACACTAAACATAGCTGCTACGTGCATGCATGTGATAAGAATAATATGCATTGGCGCAGTATTGTGTATGTTATTGCATAAGGCAGCTTAATTGTTTCAATTCACATTATAGATGAGGTTCGACCGGAGGTTGGAATAAAATGGAATTCTTCGACAACTAGCGAATATACGCCAGAAGACCGTACATCTTATTTTTGCTCATCACCCCTGCCCATCCAAGCACCAAAGATCGCTCTTCGATGAATTCACTATAATAGGCGCTCTATAAATCCCAGTTATTATTATTATTATACGGACATACATACGGAGGGACATCACATATGACAAGCCAGGGGTATAAAAAACTACTGCAATACATAGAAGGGTATAAACGAGACAGAGAGATTACAAATTAATAAAACACAAGTTTGTACACTCAAATCAAGCGTCTGCTACTTCATTTTTTTAATTTCTTTAAAATGAATTGTGTTTTAAATTCATCATCTATAATTATAATTATTTTTACTTTTTAGAATTCATTTTGGTTTTGAAAACAAAATGGCTTCTTTCCACTATTGCAGTCTTTTTGACTCACCCTGTAGATCAGTAAATGAAGAGGTTTTTTGCAAAAGGGCCTGCATCCACTTTGGCTCTTATTGAGAAAAAGTCAAAAAACTGTTTCTAAATATTCAAGTTGAGCAATTGAAAAACTGAATGAATTATGAAAGAGGTACACTACATACTAATTTAAATTGACATAAATTTCAAATGTGCTAGTTTTCAATTTTTTTAAAATCATGTTTACATTTTTAGAAAATTTGGATGTAGGCCCTTTTGCAACAAAACTCCATCTGTTTGTACATACAGAAAAAATAAAACACAAAAAAAATCATTTATTTTAATCATTATTTAAATCAAGTTTGATATAGAAATGTATAGGTCACAATCATATGTTTCTAGGAAATAACATCATTTTTTTCAAAAAGACCTACATCTCATTGTAAACAGCCATTGAAATTTTGCAACAAAACAACAGGGACTGTATCCCGATTTAATTCTGAATACAGGCCCTTTTGCAACAAAACAACAATTTCAATGGCTGTTTACAATGAGATGTAGGTATTTTTGAAAAAAATGACTTTGTTTCCTTGAAACATATGATTTTTACCTAGATACATTTCTACATCAAACTCATTTTTTTCAAAAATGCACCATAGCCCTTTTGCAACAAAGCTCTTCAATTATATACATTGTCATATTGCACATAAATCCTCTAAGTTTTATATGAGCTATACATGCAAAGTCTAGATCAATAAATGGTGTGTCTTTGTGTCTTTTAGTCCATTACAGAATAAAGCACACCGTACAACTTTCAGCAAGACATTAGTTGTCAGACTTTCATTAAGTTATAATAGTACTATAAAAACTTATGAATTTCATCACACTAGTACTGATTCAAAATGTAATTTTTTCTGAACTGTGACTGAAAGCTGGTACCCTTGATAACCTTCCACACAGTGGCCGTGCCAGCCACATACCTTTTTTTGGGGGGGGGGGGGGGAAGGGGACAAATGGGGGGAAAGAATCTTCTTTAGGGCATGAATAAAAATGATGTGCGAAGCGAGCACATTTTGCGAAGCGAGCACATTTTTTGGTGACATTTGACTCTAAAATTGTCAAATTTGGTCTAATTTTAACTAATTTGGTATGAAAATACACGCTTGTCCAAAAATATCGCTGTTTTATGCTAAAATTGGCAACATTTGGTCTAGTTTGACCTAATTTGGTAAAAAAATGTGCGCAAAGCGCAAACATTCTTTGACTTTTTATGCTAATATTATCAAATTGTTTCTAATTTTAACTTAATTGAATTTTTGGAATCTTCTTTGGGCCAGCTCCTAGCTCTGTACGGCTAACAGCTGTTTAGGGTATGTTGTCATAAAATCCTTTATTTTTTCCTTCAAAACCTGGGAACCAAAGTAACCAAAAGTTGACAAGAATTAAAGTAACAAACAATTGAGCTTATCTAATCTTGAATGAAATTTCACAATTGATCACTTAGGGTATTATAGGACTGAAAAATAAGATGGCATTTTTGGTGATATGTGACGCGATCAAGAGGAATGAGTCGGATGTCGGGGAATCCCAAATAGAGATATGGCCAATTCAAAATGGCGGCTTACATAAGTTTTGATGGAAATTCATGTATACAATTTGACATAACTTTGGAACAAAACGTCGTATCGACGACATGGGGTTTTCAGTTACTGAAAGCTCTAGGTGTCTTTTTTAAAACTGTTTTAAAAACTCAATTTCGACCAGGGTCGACATCCGACTCATTCCTCTTGATCGCGTCACATATACCCTTTACTATTTTTCAAAAATTGAATCGTCTGTCAATTAAAGTGACAATCAGTTTGTTGAATTTATTCTTACTCTCTGAGCCTCAACGCGTAATGTGACACAATCCTGGTCCCATCAGGTTAAATGAGGCAATACTGACATTTGAAAGAAAAAAAGCATTGAAATAATTATGTCAACAGTTCATGAATTTGAAACCACTGTGCTAGAAACGTTGTACTTTAACCTGTAGTTATCGGTAGCTTAGTAACAGATGGCATAATTTAGATAAAGACCTGTAACACAAAAAAACATGCTTTACAGAACCGACCAATTCCCTTTTTTTAATTTGAAGAGATTTTTTGGAAACAAATTGTAACTTTTTGAAATAATTTTAAAATTTAGAAAATTTAGAAAAAATGTTTGAAAATATTGAAAAACCACCAACATTCCAAGAAGCTTTGTGAAAACCACAAAAACTAGATATAGATTTGTAACCATAGATCAAGGATCTTAGTCGAGGACGTTGATCTTTGACCTGGTGATGATAGTCTACTTTTTTTGATGGAACCTTGACCATTTTTGACAATCAGCGGCCATTTCCCCTGAGGCATTTTGAGTGAAAGGTGTGTAAATCTACATTTTGACCACTAGTGACCTTTCCTTGACCTTTGACCCCTGTCATTATTCACTTTTGTTCTTGACTCGTCAATGCGCACAAGATGAAACAAGTCCAGTCAAAATCAGAACATGTCTTACATTTGACCCCTGTATAGGTCAATGACCCTTAGCGACCCCATATTGCATGTCATTTTTAAGCGCTGAGCAACCTATGTACATGGATCCAAGAAACCTTTTGACTTATTCTGACAATAATAGGTCATTTCCTCTTGGACAAGTGGCATTTTGAGCGAATGGAGTGAAAATTTACATTTTGACACCGAAGTGACCCCAAATATTTGTTCATAGTTTTAGAAACCGGAATATTATATATGCGTACGGTCCTAAGAAATATATTGACCAATTCTGACGGTCCTGATGGAAACTGTAGCCTCTTGGCCTGATACCAGCTACAATTTCTATTTCACTCTATCATCTTTTATTGCTATCTGAAAATAAGGCTAGCTTACAACTGGTTGCTTTGGTTTTGATGTGATATTATCCATGTTCGCATAAAACAACTGAAGTACAAATTAAAACAATTGTTACAGCAATTCATACAGAAGGCATTTGGATTTGGACATAAGTCATTGTTTTGATGACTTGGCCTGACTCGAGTCACTGACTTGACTTACGACTTAGTTTCAAAACTTTTCAAATTACTTGACTTGACTCGGGTCAGTTATAATAATAAATTGACTTAACTTTTCCAAAAATTTGACTTGCCTAATACTTGAGGCTCAGTTTAGCTGAGTCTTAATAACATTTGATTGTCAAAATGATTATCGTTAGGCCTGAACTACTCAAAGGAAATGACCTGAACATGACTTGATGACCACAGTATGCAACAAACATGAATTCATATGAAGAACTATATATTGCACACAAACAACATCGTTACTAGTCAAAATAATCAATAGTTTGTTCATAGAAGATGACATTTCTAGGACATAATCATGGCACAAATTACAGGGTGGTCCAAAAAAAACTATACCCAACTTTGGAGGCCATTTTTCTCCTAGATGATGAAATATTTTAGTAATTTGGTTTGCATATTATTAAAGCATATATCGTTGAGCATTATTGGTAAAAATGGGGAAAATATTACATTAATATTTTTTGAGATATTGCTATTTTTAGCGAGTATGTGTAAAAATGGCTTTTCCACGGGAGCTGTCAATGCATCAACATGATATGCACTTTTATGACAATATGATATGACACAATAATGTAATGACCCAAGACCCATTATTAAACTTAATCCTTAACTGCTTATATCTTCCCTATTTTCACCAATAATGCTCAACGATATATGCTTTAATAATATGCAAACCAAATTACTAAAATATTTTATCATCTAGGAGAAAATGGCCTCCAAAGTTGGGTATAGTTTTTTTTGGACCACCCTGTACTTATGCGCGGCAGTGAAGTTATATTGTTGTACATAATTCAAAAATGATGGCAGAGTCTATGAGGAATAATTCTGTTGTATAGTTACTGTGCGATTACTAAATTGAAGCAGTGTATAGTTTGACTGTCTCGCCATCCGCTACAGCCAGCATACCATCACCTGTGAAGATCATATAATATGGACTATTCAAGTTCTGTGCTATGCATGTAACCTTGTGACCTGTGAGCAGACTGAGCTGATCTATTGTACCATTATACCTACCAATCAGTAAACAGTCAGTCACTTCATCATAGCAAACTGCCAATGGCCGATCAATGTTAATACTGAGAGTTTCTCTACCTGAAGCCAAGTCAATCACACACACCTTGCTAGCCATGATCTGGCTCTGATTTATTGCAACATGTGTGTTGTCGATAGCAGCAATCTTGACTGGCTGGATACTTGTGTTGATTGTTTTCAGCAGCGTCTTACCATCAGGTGTGTGTACGGTAATGACAGACCGTCCAAAGTCCCCAGCGATAATCCTGCCATCCTTGTTAGTGGTGATACATCTCAGTCTCAATACGATACTATTGACATTATCAGGAGGTGCAGTGTAGCAAATATGATGGTACTGTCCTGATGTACAATACACATAAATAGATCTTCCTTTGGCTACTAAGTACTTTCCATTTGCTGCTATTGCTACACAACAGGGGCCGCGACTAAACTGAGAGCCAGATACATTCAGAATTGATTGTTTTATGTACTGACCATTTGTTTGCTTACAGTAAATGTGCACTGCATTACGTTCACTGATTGCAAGAATATCACCAGATCTATTTGATGCCATGCTGTCTATACTCGTAAAACCCTCTAATTGAGCAGTCTCCTGCATCTTCCTTACCGATCCAACAGTATTCCTCTTTTTCACACCACTCTGTTTACTTTGCTTCACCGTAATTGTACCTAATTTCAGTGTCAACTGCTCTGCCCTGAATTCCACCTCCCCAGGCTGATACTGAACCAGTTCTTTATTGCTATGGACTGGTAGGGCCTTGATCTTATCCATCAGTGCCTTGTGTAGCATTAAAAAGTCTTGACTCGATGTTATCTCCCCGACTGCTCTAGTATCAGTGACTATGCTCCGTAATTCATGCGCTTGTTTCAGCAGCGACCCCTTTCTTTCCTGACACAGCTTTAACTTAGGATCATTTTTTCTTCTGATTTCAGCCTTTAGAGTGTCACTTTGTTCACTCGCCTTTTCCATTAACAAGGCCACTGCCTGGTCAATTTTCTCCTCTTCAGCCTTGATAGATGATAGAATTTTCTGTTCAGTTCCACCGATATCGCGAGATTTCTTCTCAAACTGCAGAATATCTTGTTCTAGTTGATTGATTGTATCATCCGATAGTTTCATCTTTTCCCCGCGTAACACTTTCACATCTTGAATTTCATGTAGAGGTTGCTTATGATCGACCACTGTGCAAGCACGACACACAAGGATATGACAAGTCACACAGTAGAAATGCATCTTTTCACCATGGTCAAGGCAAACAGGAACCTGATCGTCCTGGGTTCTGTTTCTGTTCTGTGACGAAGGATGACTCCGATGCTCTTGCTTTTGCAAATGTTTTTTGTGCTTCTCTGCAAGATTGCGAATACCAAGGTTGGTTCTCAAAGCAGCCACACCTTTTTTTGTCAATCTGGTTATCACGCGACATTGTGGGCAATCTATAGCACTGTCCTTGTTGACAAGGCGATTGAGGCACAATTCACAAATCACATGCGGACATCTCAAATCTTTTGGTGTGTGTGGATCAACAAAGAGTTCAAAACACACACAGCATGTCAATTCTTCTTCTATACTTGCAACATATGCGTGTGCCATGTTGATTCAGTATCAAAATCTAGCTGCAAAAACTCAATATCGTAAATGTAAAATCAAAACAAAACCGATTCGGTAGTTGTATGTACCGTTGGTGGGTGTCGTGTTATAGTTCGGTAACAAGAAAGTAGAAATAGTTTTGCCTCAATTACATTGTTAATTATCAACTCAATGGTATTTCAAACCCAGGGGTGCCACCCACGTATGGCAGTGAACGGAGGCATAGCCAGAAAAACAAGTCAAACAGTGTGGTTTATAGCCAGTAGAAAAGTGATGTGATGCAAAACACTGATTTTAAGAACCCAAGGTCCCTATGTGCTTAAAACTTATCTAAGATGAAAATGGCTAAATATTTAATACATCTGTATTCATATGTTTTGTAACTGATCAAATTCAATTCTTAAGGTGTTCAAAAGTTCCAACGCTAGATAATTTTCTAATTTATTTGGTTAACACCCCCCACCCCCCACCCCTTTAAAAGCCTTTAAGAGTTTACTCCATCAGTTACCTCTTCAGGAATACATTTTTAGACAAAACTTGTTAAGGGGCCAAAGTTTCTGTAAGGACCATGCTTCATACAGGGTGTATCAATAGCATTACTGTTTTATGGCAGTTTTTTTAAACTTTTTTCAAAACCACTGGACTATGACCAATTTACTGTCAGTGCAAAGCACAATTAATAATGATAATTTTCTGAAAAAACCTGAGATGAATCCAATGAAAATAAGATCGCTAGCATAATTTTCGTAAAACCATGTCATTTACTAGTCTGTACAATGGGATTTACACATACAAACCAGAAAATGTCATGGTTTACATTTAAATACTTTCCATTCATAAATGTTGTGAATCATCTATCATAACGATAGCAAAGATTAGTTTGGTATTACTCTTAAATCTGGCACAAATCATTAATAGCTTCATAATCCACACATTTTATGCATGAATATTTCTATGCAATGTTCAATGTCGCTCAGTGTTCTCATGAGAAAGCCTCAGCATGTAGGAGACTTGTGGTAGAAAAGCACCAATCATGTCAATCATGTGCTTATAAATACCTATCATTGGCAGAGAAGGACATTTAGAAATAGAATTGGACCTTTAAGTCTAAGACCTGATAAGAATATTAATTTCCCTTTTAGCCTATTTAAAAATGTAATATTCCATTATCATGTTACTATACCTTACTGTGTGAATTACCATTGTACATACTACAAAATGGGTCGACTTGCTTAGATGGCCATACTTTCTTTAATTGATGATAGATTTTTTTCATCTTTTCAGGATTTTAACTTTATAAGTTGTTAATAAAATCAAATTTGTCAAAAGTGGTTTTAATAATAAGGATTAATTCCATGCTGAAAGAGAGTCCAATTCTTTTTTAAACACCCTGTAGACTTGATCAGGGGTGTTTTTATCCAAATCCCAAATCTTGTTTTGTGATTGTCCTGAAAAAAGCTTTGTCAGGTGAATGTACATTGTCTTAATTGAGTGCCTCCCCCACCCCCAATCAGGGAGTTGGATATGGTTGCTGAGCTTCATGTCATACATACCGTCCAATCAGGTGGTGCCGCAAGAGTCAACATGATATGATCCTCATTGAACTTGCACAAAGTTCATTATATTATTTATAATATTGACAATATAATTAAGTCCATATTAGATTGTGTTTTGTTTGCAGTAGATGAATTGATTGCATGGAGTATTATAAAGGTTTTCATGAGGGAAGGTGGTTGCTAGCTGAGTATAATCATATTTTAGGGGTAGATGTAGGGATGTTCTATCTAAAATGAAGAATGGTCCATGTGTGACCTGTAAGGCAAAAGAAAATTGTTGTGTTGCCCTCAAGTGCTAAAAATTTAAAATACCGCAAGTCACGACTTGCGAATCCCCCTGGCTGGGAGATCAATCGGGCAACTGTTACGATTTTACCACTGGATGACCTTTGACCTCAAATGACCAATGCAAATTAGACCCAAAAAATGTTCACCTGGAGTTCATGTTTCTTTTCTCCAAGTTTGGCGTCAATTGGGCAACTTTTACGATTTGGCCCCTGGGTGACCTTTGACCTCAGATGACCTATGCAAATTAGACCCCCAAAAAGCAGCCACAGTTTTTGACCATGGCCTATCTATCGCTGAAGGTTTGAAGTCAATCCGTCCATCCGTTCAAAAGATACAGCATTCAGGAAAAAGGCTAACCAAAAGGCACACACAGACCCCTGCACATGGCATGATGACAAAATCCCCTTCTGGTTTTACAAACCGGTTTTACAAACCAGGGATAATAAAAAAGAACGCACAGGCATTCAACCTTTTTGCCTTCCATAGTTACATGAAGCATTTAGTCAAATGTTTTCCAACAGAAATTTGACAATATTTAGAAACTGTATTCTCAACATTATTCAATTTGTACAACCCTGCTCCCTCCTCTATTTTCACTTTTGATGGACTGAACACTGAACATTCTATGTTTAATAAGAAACTAATAAGTAGAAGTGGAAATGACCCCTGGGTGACCTTTGACCTCAGAAGAAGTGGAAATGT
Source organism: Ophiura sarsii (assembly GCA_035610835.1). Taxonomy (NCBI): domain Eukaryota; kingdom Metazoa; phylum Echinodermata; class Ophiuroidea; order Amphilepidida; family Ophiuridae; genus Ophiura; species Ophiura sarsii. The sequence continues at coordinate 17,243,724 of CM069457.1, read as the reverse complement.
TTGCACTTTGAACATTTTGAAAAATTGTGCTTGTTTTTTGTTGTTGCAATATTGAGCTTCCTTACATAGCTAGACCTGCATACCAAATGATGATGCCTTTTTATTTTCACTCTTTTTTGCATTTTTTTTTGCATGAAAAGCTTGAAAATAAACATGAACATCTCCACTTTTACAGTGTAGTCTAGCCAGTTCTAAATTGGCAAGAAATATGTGTTTTTAAGTCTGCACACGCAAAAGTAATCCAATCCAAGCTTATACACACTATTTTTGGAATACACAAGCTTCACACACATGGTGCAAAGTGTGCCTTGTCCCACAGTCTTCTGTATTAATCGCTGCTGTTAGGAGGCTCATCAATTTGGAACTAATTGAATCCAGTAGTGGTAAGAAGAGTAAACAATAAATCAATAAACTTGACTTCCTTCTTGAAAGTGCTACAATGCATCGAACACCGTTGGACTTTGTCACACAACTGACCTGTCGATTAGGTCAACACATGATGGACGGCTTCGAATCCCTGAAAGAGTCTGGACGTATGGTAACACCTGTTCTTAAGCGAACGGACCACTCAGATTGTGTCGGTCAGGCATTTTGGGGTTTCCCAAAAAAAATGCGTCAACATTTTAGTTAATTTTCAACAATTTTCAAATGTTCAAACATTGTTTTCAAAATTACATTTACTTTGTAAAAATATCCTAAATGTTCAAAAAGAAATCACAATTTTTCAATAACTTTCAAAAAGTAAGTCCAGTAAATTATTTAAATAGGCAATATTTGATAACTCACATTGCACAAGTCTTTCATATCTTGGGTGATTCATTGTAAACTCCTCGTTTGGTTTGCTCTTTGCTGGTTCCCTATTTCCACCACTCTTCAGCCATTCTGTACAAAAGTTCTTGAGATAAATGATTTCTGATCCTTTCCTATCATCCAATAATACCTGTAAATAACGAATTACTGATAGAATAACAAGTGTGGGACAAGAATCCTACGTGTATATTACAGGACACACACGAAAAAGGAGGTAGATTTCTAAAAAGGCTGAAAAACGGTGTACAATTGGGGTAAAAACACAAAATATGGGCTGAAAATAAATTAATAAAGCTTCAATTTTGGCACCAAAAAAAATCAAAACTGCTGAAATCAGCTGAAAAGAGGAACTCTCACACCCCTGATATTATTGGCAACGAGGCTGCTGGTCGCTAGATTTATCTCAATTTACATTCATGATGTTCCATAATGTATCCAATCACCATTCGTCCTACCAAAGGATGCTAAATTTAACCAATCATGGCCATTGCCAACAATATCAGGTCTGGGCTGAGGCGAGCATGTTCGCTCTCTTTGTTTATGGTTTCAGACTGGATGGATGCATCATAGTTCTGCTCTTATAATTTGAATCAAATCTGATTTACAAATCTTTCTGTTCTCTAGCATCCTTCATTATTTGTTATCTGTCATAAACTATAGTTTGATCAGTTCCAAATTGACGAGAAATATTCGGTTTTTATCTCTCCTCGTGCAAAAGTAAACTGAGCTTATGCCCAAGATTATTGGACGCATGCACACACACACACATATGATGCACAGGGCACTAAGTGCCTTCATGCACGCCGACTTCTCACAAAAGGTAGCTTTGCCCTATCACCCCCCAAAAGAACTCTGCCTCACTCTCCTTGTCAAATACCCTGATACCACTCCTATCAAATTTGGCTAAACTTATCTCCTCAGCTCTCTTTGTAATCATGCCACCCCCCCCCCCCCCCCCCCCCCCCTCCCTTGTCAAATACCCTTATACTACTCCTGTGGCATCCCCGCCCCTCCCTTGTCAAATACCCTTATACTACTCCTGTGGCATCTGGGTTATATCCAGACATGCCAACCTCTGGGATCAGAAAACTGTATTCTGAAACCCCCAAACCTGTATTTTTCATTGAAAACCCGTATTTTTAAATAAGCTTACTCTTAGTCCGATTTTCTTCCCTGCATGACAACATATTAAATTCGCAAGTTATTCCTGGCAAAGAAGTTTCTTAATTTTCATTATTCCAATTACTTTCTGGCGTATTTTGACTTTTTTCGCCGAAGAAAGTTTGTTTTCATTCATCACTGTGCGCCGCCATTTTAATTCATCATAAGTGTACATCCACCAGTCATCAAGATTACCGTACATTCCATGGCACTGTACTATTAATAGAGCGATGTATGACTATGAGGGCGGCACAGTCTCAGTCTAGTAATTGCGCAATTACCATGTGCGATTTTGGCCTTGGGTGGTACCAAAATTGTAATATACCACAATAGCGTAACATAACATACCGGGAATATATTTACTTTCTAGAAACGTTGTCGGGTGGATAATAGTCTTTACTTGCCAGTCGTTTTTGAAAGGGATTCTTTGCCTTGCAGTTTGGAGGTCAATAATGGTTAAAAACGTATTTTTTTGGAAAATCCCGTACGCCCGTATTTTTAACGAAATCCCGTACGAAATACGAGAAAAACTTACTAGTTGGCATGTCTGCATATCCCTCCCAGCCTTGCTACAACAATCTTCTAGGCTCTCTCTGGAATCATGCCTCCCTCCCTTGTCAGACACCCTCTGGCACCACCCCTGTTCATACCTAGCATCTATTAATATGGGTTATCCCTCCCAGCTTTGCCGCAACCATCTCCTCACTCTGTGGTATCATGCCTCCCTCCCTTGTCAGATACCCTCTGGCACAAGTCTATCCCTGTTCATATCTGGCATTTATTATATGGGTTATCCTTCCCAGCTTTGCCACAACCCTCTCCTCACTCTCTGGAATCATGCCTCCCTCCCTTGTCAGACACCCTCTGGCACCACCCCTGTTCATACCTGGCATCTATTAATATGGGTTATCCCTCCCAGCTTTGCCACGACCATCTCCTCACTCTCTGGTATCATGCCTCCCTCCCTTGTCAGCCACCCTCTGGCACCACCCCTGTTCATACCTGGCATCTATTAATATGGGTTATCCCTCCCAGCTTTGCCACAACCATATCCTCACTCTCTGGAATCATGCCTCCCTCCCTTGTCAGCCACCCTCTGGCACCACCCCTGCTCATACCTGGCATATATTGATATGGGTTATCCTTCCCAGCTTTGCCACGACCATCTCCTCAGCTCTCTCAGTAATCATGCCTCCCTCCCTTGTCAGATACTCACTGGCACTACCCCTGTTCATATCTGGCATCTATTCAGGAAGGTAACATCTCTCCCAGCTTTACCACTCTCTGGTATCATGCCTCCCTCCCTTGTCAGACACCCTCTGGCACCACCCCTGTTCATACCTGGCATCTATTAATATGGGTTACCCTTCCCAGCTTTGCCACCACCATCTCCTCAGCTCTCTCAGTAATCATGCCCTGTACTAATGGGTTAGACTTGAATCGCAGATCTTTCAGTTTCTGTAACTTCTCCAGCTCATTGATGGACATCCACTGCAATACAAATTAAAAGATGTTCTATCAAATTTCATGTAAGACTTGAATTTCAACTATTAAAAGGGCAAAACCAAGTGACTGAAACCGAGGACCTAAAATCTGCTGCCAATTTAAGACCACGTTTAATTTTGACTAGGTTACTTGGGTGCACTATCCAAATTATCTACATTTCTCATGGTGATTTCAATTATGGTAATGACATTCACTATTTTAAAAACATATTGTGAAATTTTAGAATGTCGTCTGCAAACGCGCGATGGAAAATTTTGAACACATAAAATATTTCATGTGTACCTTATGTGTTAAGAGAACAAAAGATTGTGCGTATCTCATGTGTATTTTATGTGTATCTCATGTGTATTGTACTGGGCAAATTGAAACAATTTGCCACTAGAAACACATACACATGATACCCCATAAATACACAGATTTACACATAATTGCTAATCCTCTGCCCTAAGCCTCCCATAATGAAGTGGCTATTTTATGTGCGTTTATGTGTAGTTAAACCCATTGTTCTTTTCTGTTTATGTGCTGTGCCACACATGATGACCCATAAATACACAGGTTTACACATAATTGCTAATCCTCTGCCCTAAGCCTCCCATAATGAAGTGGCTATTTTATGTGCGTGTATGTGTAGTTAAACCCATTGTTCTCTTCTGTTTATGTGCTGCAAACATGTTTGGCACATAAAATACACATTAAATACACATAAATACTAGTAAAGAATTGGAACAAATGTCTAAATTTTCCATAGGGGCGCCTGTCGCGTGGTCTTAATGATCATCACCATCTTACATTACAGTCAGGTGTGAAAGGACAGCACATTTAGGGTAATGACTCGGGCATCTTGCATGATTTAACTCAAATGACATGATTTGACTTAACTCAACTCAAAACTATAATTAATGCAGTGACCCGACTCGAGAATTGACTAGTAAATGACTTGACTTGAAAAGTATTTTGTTACCGAGTTACAATGGCACTTACCTGATCAACTTTACAGTGAGATACCGAAAGCATTTCTAGCTGTGAGAATAATGTTGCCTTGTGTAGTGGGGGTGTATCAGGGAACGCTATAGATGACAGTGGATTGTAGCCTAGGAGAAGTGACTGTAACCTAATAAGTAAAAAGAAATAGTTATACTTACAGGGTGTCGCTTAAAAATGGTGCACATGTTCCTCGTCATTGCTGTTATTTAATATTCAGTATTTAGCATAAATCTTTATATATAAACTAAAAGATAATTTAGCTAGCTTTGAAATGCCGTTTATTTGTTGTATTTATTTCCATGCAAGTGTTTTGGGCGCACAGGCTTTTCTGAATTCATTCGATGCCATAAGCAGGTTCGCCAATTTGGAACTCTCTGAATCAGGGTTAGCGTTGAAAACTTGGGGTCAAGGTATCTAAAACTACACAAAATTAGAAATGTAAGGGGTCCAAACTAGTCCAAACTGTTAATCTAAGGGGTCCTGCCATCCCTGCTCTGAACTACTGTAAAACCAGAAATGTTCTAGAGTTTAAAATTTCATGAATCAGCAATACTGACCTAATTCAGGGCATGAACATTTCGCGAATGTAAACTTTGGAGTTAAATTATGTAACTTTGCAATGCAATGCTACAAGGACGATTGGAAATATTTGCGGCATGACATTTTCAAGAGTAAGCGCTCCTTGCAAAAATAGTGACATTTAAAATCACGCCAATATTTCTGTTTTTACAGTATAGGACATCCTGTGTAATTCATAGAGGAATAATGATGCCCCATAAGGCGAGGGGAAAAAACCCTGTTTTACGGGCCCGACCGACCTAATTTGTGTGTTTTTCAAGATTTTTAAAGAATTTTTGTTCTCAAATCATGTAAAATCAGCCGTTTTTGGCCGGAAATTTGTCAAAATATTTTGTTCAACATTTTTCAAAAATTCCTGATTTTTGCAGATTTTAGTGACAAAAACAAAACAAAAAACCCCGACCGACCGACCCTACTTGACACTTGTATATATACAAGTTTTACATTACAATTCAGGTTATAAAACACCTAACACACTGATGAATACCACTTACTTTGGAAGTGTGCCTAGTGCTGTGTTGATTTGTTGCCAGTCTGTGATCTCATTGCTGTCTAAATTGAGAAGCTCTAAATTCTGGAATAAGTCTGAGGGGAATCTGCAACAAAACATAACACAATGTGTATCACATGGGCGTCACATGGGAACCAAAACAGTGGTACCACAAAGGTATCAACTGAACATCACATAGGTATCACATGGATATCACATGGCTGTTGTGTAGTCATCATATGCCAGTCCGCAATCTCATCGCTGTCCAAATTGAAAAGTTCTAAATTCTGGAATCAGTCGGCAGAGAATCTGTACCAAAACATACCATAAAACCTATGTTTGGGGCATCACAGGGGTACCAAAAGGGGATGTTATGGCATTCACAGTGGTACCACAAAGGTATCACATGAATATCACATGGGAATAAGATTGACATCACATGAACATCACAAGGGTATATTATGGTCATCATATGGATTCATTGCCAGTTAGAAACACTAATATAACTTGATATCAGCATTTGGAGTGTTAAAATTCTGACATGTAATTGCCAATAACCACTCCAAAATAAATCTTAATGACTTTGTGTGAAGTAACACTGCAAATTATGAGTAGAATTAAAAGTAGTTTTGGACAGCATGTACTATTGAGCATTTACACTCAATAGTACACGCTTTCTAAAACTACATATGATGGTTACAAGGAAGATAGAAAATGCACTTTCAATTCTAAGCTTGAAATATTTGCTTTTCAGGACACTTCAGGAGTAACTGACAGTGCTTAGTATTGGCAGACACTGGTTCTTATAGTTAATCAAAGTCACAATATTGACACAAGACACTTAAAGGCTTATTCAGTAATGTGTGGAGACTGCACCCTCAATTTTGATAAAAAACAGGGATTTGCACATTTTTACAATTGCATTACATGTATGAACTTACACTTGTTAGGATTCAGAAAAATTAGCCCTCCTTGTATAACAAAACGTCTATTCAAATATTCTGTCATAGGGCTATGCAAAAATTTCACACTAATAGCTGGGGAGCATGGGTCCATTTGAGGGTTTTTCAGGTCCCTGTCTGCTGGCACAGTGAGTTATCTCGTCGCTGTTCTGACATACCGGCACATCACAACAGAATTAAGTAAAGTGATGTGCCGGTATGTCAGAACAGCAACGATATATACCAAAATGTTCGTTGAAGTCGGTAGAATTACAACCTATATTTTAGGTGGACATCCTTGTCAACGTGGGTGGTTAATTGACCTTTGACCTTTATTTAGGGTAAAATGTCAACTGTGTTCCAATGCGTTTCAAAATCATGTGTGCTCTCCAGCTATAAACATTCACAATCAAAATATGCTGGGCAGAAAGCTGCTTTTGTAATTTTGTAAGTGGCAACAGCAAAAATAACCATTATTAATGATCATTTTGAATACATAAGTTAGTGCTTACCTGTGTATCTCTGTTATCTTGTTATAACACAAGAATAGTTTCTTCAATTGTGGCCACATAGGAGCACATGTGATGATCTGAACACAAAACAAAACATCATTTATCATTAGGCAAGGAAAAAAAACCTGTTTTACTTTTTACTTTTATCCAATTTTTGCATTTTTTTCAAGATTTCGTTTAGAATTTTTCTTTTTTCTTTCTCAAATCATGTAAAATCAGCCATTTTTTGGCCTACAAATCTTTTTCACACATTTATTTATCCAAAAAATTCCAGATCTTTGCAGATTTTGGTGACATTTTAGGTTTAAAAAAATAATTAAAAATTAAAAACCCCGTCCACTCATAAAACAGGGGTGTTTTTTCTTTGTCCCCTAAGTTAAAATATTTTTTATTGCCCCCCTTTTGTCCAACAACATGTTGATGCTGGTGCTGAATGCGTAATATTCAACCGGGAAAATATATTGTAAAGGAGAGCTTTCTAGGCCATTCCGACAAGCTAAAACCCAACAGCTGGGCTCCGTCCCCTGAACCCCTGCCAGGGCCTTTCACACCTCTAGGGCTAAAATTAGAAAGTAAATCTGGATTGGCCCATCACTAATTTGAAATATCCAATCTATACCAGGGACACAATCCTTCTAACAGTGTCTCCGATTGGTGCAACATATTATGTATCCATCTTTCTGACCAATCAGCAGGTAGTTCTCAAGGGGTTAACTATTGTAAAAGGTCATGATCATCAGTTTGTATAATAGGTTTACTGTTGAAAGTTGTAAGAACACCCCCCCCCCCCCCCCCTACCCACCCACAATTCCAGGTATTGTTGTGATGGAATAAATTTCAAATCATCCTCACTGTACTACCAACTTAAAGGTAGATGTTCTGATTTCTGGCCCGATTTTCAACTTGATGTTTTCTATTTTACATGAAAGGTCATCCTAAAAATTGTCACATTCCAAAGTTTGAGTTGTATACCTTCAACGGTTCTATTTTTAGAAGCACAAGGTCACACAAAAATTGCCCATTGAGTAGTACACAAACATAAGATTTTACAGACATAATGAGAAAAATATGGGGATTCTTCTGATATCAAAATATCTTGATGTGAACAAAAAATCATGGCCCCAAAAAAGTGATCGGAACATACACCTTTAAATAAACTTTCAAATATTTGTTATATTCACCTGATCCCAAGACATGGCCATATTATTGAGAATCAATTCCTGTAAGTTAAGAAATACTCCCATCAGTTGCTTGGGTTCAGCTGGTAGAGTAAGGCGGTTTTCACTGTAACAAACAAAATATAAGAAAATCAACAATATTAAGGGGGACTCAAGGAAGTTTTCTTTTGAATTTTGTGAGTGCTGTAATTATTGAACTATGACTCAAATGTATATAAAAGTATACATTTTTGGAAAGGAAATGGATCAGAGAATCCAAATTTGGCATCAATTTTGACATGTTGACTAATTGTGCCAAAATAAAAAGTTTCCATTTTTTTCACTTTTGGTCAAAATTTCAGAAAATATTAGATTAGGTTAAAAAATGAGAAATTTGTTCTTGAGTAAGTGTCTTTACATCATAATCAAGCAATTTGGGCATTTTTTACTCAAAATTATCTTTGTTAGCTTTGTTCAAAACAAATTGGGTCAAAAAAGGGAACTTTGTGATTTTCTCAAAAAATACTTTTACATGCATTTATTTGATTAATAGTTCAATAATTACAGCACTCACACAAAAATCAAAAAATCAATGCAAAAACTGCCTTGAGTCCCCCTTTAAAGGGGAAGGAAGACCCGCTCTGGACAGCCCAGTTCCTTTAAGGCAATTTCCCCAGGTTGGATTTTCTCCATGTAAATTCTGTTCCGTCTGTCATCAAGTGACACAGGTGTAAGGCAGTTCTTCTGTGACGAACTGGCCATAGTGGGGCTCCCTATTCAACACTTTCCACACGGCTATTAGTTTTACCATATTATACAAAAGAGATGTTTCAGATCCTTTCCCAACTTTTGAAGGTCTATCTCAAGGATTCCTGAACCAATACTAGGCATGTTTGTACTTATTTTAATGCACTTCTCATGGTGATTCCAAATATTGTAATACATTTCAATATCTTGACATTTTTGAACCATTTTGTGAATTAGGCGAGAAAGATTTGTTTTTATTACTCTGCGCACAAAAGTAATCAATGTGTACGAGAGCGATTATGGCCACACGCACATGGTTTTAGTCGCACACACCACACATATGATGCACAGTGCCCTTGTTGTCTTCATGTGTGCCCGCGTCCTTCTGTATTAATTCGCTGCTGTAAGGAGGCTTCGCCAATTTGTAACTGATCATACTATAATTTAAATTCTCCCTATGTCCTCTCAAGCTGGAAGGTGTTGTCAGTGTGTACTGTAATCTAGACGAAAGGGGCAAAGATATTTCAAGCATCTAAAAGAGAACATTTTAACCCTAACCCCCCTTAATGCTACAAAATTCTAATCCTAAGTCCCTCTCCAAGCGCATGCGCCGCCGGATTTCGATGAAGTAGTCAACCGAGCCTATATAGTGAGCGCAGTATACTGCGCGAATGTGTAGCTTAGGGCCGTGGCTTAGTAGGTGGGACGTGGGGCTTGAGAACGGAGGGTCCCGGATAGAATCCCGGCAGGTTCCCGGAGATTTAGTTGGTGTTTTTTCCTCGAAAATTGTGATCCCGGTCAAAAACCCTAAACCGGGGTTAGGGTTAAGACATGTAGGCCATATACTGACTCCCCCCACCCGGTATTGAATAACAAACTACAACTGCACAACTAAAAGTATTCTTACCTTAAATTAACAAGTTTTAGTTTAGGCATCTGTTGTGTGATCTCTGCTACACCTTCCCATGATGCAATGAAGTTTCTGGATAGATTCAACTCTCTTATATCTGTCATAGAGAAGTCAAGACAAATCGTAAAAAAAATGCTATAAGCCGAGGAAAAAAACACACCCTGTTTTACGGGCCCGACCGTCCCACTTTTTGCGTTTTTCAAGAATTTAAAAATAAAAAATAAAAAAATCTTCTCAAATCATGTAAACTCAGCCATTTTTTTTGCCGAATTTCTTTTGCCTGCGTTTGAGATTCAAAATCACAAAAAAAGTTCATTATTTTGTATATTGTACAAAGATATCGCTTTTTCGCATTCATTTTCGTATGATTTTATAAGTTTTCAAACCAACGAACAGCGTCGCAAAACCTAAAATCATCGTATTTGTTTCTTATTCGATTGGCGATCCCCGGACGCTTTCGGGAAACATAACATTGAATTTTATGTGCCTAATGCACATTGACCAAATAAAATTGATTACTGGACACCCTCTCCGTGATTGCTCCTTAACTGCTGAAAATCGTTATTTGTGGCGTAGTATCTGTAAGGTCACGAGCTGTCAGTCATGACAGGACCGAACCAACCAACCAATGCACATAAGCCAAAAACACAAGTTAATCCCTTAAAGCCTATGTGGTAATCACACACTGATATGCATACATACTTGGTAGTGGTAATCACACACTGATTATATGCATACATACTTGGTAGTGGTAATCAGACACTTATATGCATACATACTTGGTAGTTTCTTCAGCAAATCTTCAGAGCCAGCCTTGCTAATTCTTGTATCTCTTAAGTCCACTTCATTGAGGTTTTCTGATGAGCTGTATGACAGTGCAGTAAATGAAATCACAAAACGCAAAGAAAGACAAACAGTCAATAAAAGCTCAATGAAATTATGACAGACAAGAGTCAGACTTCCAACTTAACCCCCTGGGGTCTACCTGTCTATCTTACAGTGGTTCTGATTGGTTTATTGCAAGATATACTCATTTGAATAGCCAATTCAAATGCAGCTTGTAAAATGTTTCACTCCCATCTTTATTAGGGAAACAATTATTCTAACAATGTCTCTCATTGGTGCAATAAATGATGTATCCATCTTTTTAACCAATCGGCCGGTAGTTCTCAGGGGGTTAAGAACAGACACCTGCTTGGAAGCATCTATGAAGCATACTCTTATGCTCAATTACCTTTGCAATTACTATTTACTCAAATGTTAAAATTTTCAAGATTTTCCAGAGGCCCAAACCCCAACACTTAATGTGGGCCTATATATTAGGATCTGTCCAGGGTTCACAGTAGCTTCAAAATTATGAGATCCAGTTGGACCCCATATCCTGGCAATTTTCAGAATTATGGAGTCCAAACAGAATTTTTGGGAGTTCATGGATTTTTTAAAATAAAAATGATAAATTCACTAATTTTGTTAGTTGTTAACTAGGACATTCCCCGACGTGGGTTTGGCACTTTTAAGACGTGAAGGAATAAAGATTTTGATTATCTTTTTTCAATTACCCTTACATTTATGGCCAGGAAAAAATGTGGATACTTAAGGAGTTATGAGCATTTAAACATTTCCTTTTACATATAGGCTTTAGATAAAAAAAAAAGAAACTTCAAATCCAAATATATCCCTTACCCTAGAGATTGTAACCACAAAATTGATACGCCCTCAAAGTTTAGTTGATTAGAGACATTTTTATTTTGGGGGGAAAATACCCCCAAACCCCTCCCTCCATGGGCCATGTGACCCCCCACCCCCACCCATGACGTCATCAGGGAATTCCCTTGTATTTGTGAATGAAGAAATATTGTATATAAATTTACCAAATATGGTTCATTATGTTAATGAATTGGGTTATAACCAATCATTGTCAAAAATTGTCTTAGCGCCGTTGCCTATAAGTTATAATTGACCTCAAACTGGGCAACCCGTTACTTTTGGGGTCATTTATTACGCCCGGGGATTCCAAATTCAACCCAAATTTTCACTCACTAGTCGCTACCACCCGTGTCATAGGTCAATAATACCAATCATTTATCTCTTCTACCAACATGTGCACATGCATACATTTGTTTAAGAACAAGTATTTTGTGCTATGCTTATGTAAACTACGCTGTGTGTCTGTGTATAGGCACTGATTTGTTTTGATACTAAACTGATTTGTTTTGATACTAAAATGAGAAGTAATTAATTGTGCACGTTGGGGACATTTTCGACGATTAAGCTTTAGCAAATTTTGATTCAATTTCAGATCTTTGTAACTGCGATGCATCATGAATTCGTGATCGTATTTATAGTAAGTTGAATAGCCTCAAGCTAGGGCGTCCAAGCAAAACGCAATACCACAGGACGTTTCAATTTTATGGCGTCCAGATAAAAAAAATGGCGTCTATAACGCCATAATGCAGTGTAGCGTGAACCCTGGATCTGTTCATCCTTTTTTCAAGAGAAAGGAGGTTCTAATGTTTTATTCATCAACAGAGAAATTGTTAAAATATGAAAGGGGAGAACAAGGTTCCATTTGTCATTACTAAAGAAAACTGTCAAAACTCCAAAACATCTCCTACCCTTAAGAATCAAGAAAACCCTCCACTACATCATAACTTGGATGGGACTCTTTATTTAGCTACCAGAAGACTCCTTGGCCAGTCTACAATGTTTTTAAAAATCTGTTACCTACTTGTCAATTATCATTCCAGTTATTTGCCAAGGGAGAATCACAATTAATACTCTATGTTACCATAGCATCACCAAGGCTAAACTTGTACAGGTACTCCTTCTGCATGAATACCAATCTGGAAGAGACTCCCTTCAAATGTCGTCACAGCACATCCAACAATTTCAAACATTGCGGTCCTCCATGGGATGCTTCCGACAGCCACCCAACAACTGTAACTTCCAGCGCATATGTTTTTACTTGCCCTATCTGTAAATATCTATGAGTCTGACAAGCACCAGTTCTACACCCCGCACAACACAAACCTGCATGGACGAGCAGTTGCTTTTTTTTGGAGTATAAATTTCAAGACTCAACTGATAATCTTCACCTTACCTTTGCTTTTTTGATATCATGGATGCCCCGACCATTTCAACCACCGTCACTTTGTTATTATCATCCTTGACATACATTATTGAATCATCAACATCGCCCGTCTCTAGATTGGCAGGTACGTATCTATCTGTAAGGGCGCTAGAAAAGTCACCGCCAAAGTCTGCTTTGTGTAGCCTGATGAATGACCCACTGGTAGGTGACCTGAATAAATAAACCATCAGACGATTTGTCAATAAGGCAACAACAAAAACCTGTTCAAACCAACCCAATTTTTTTTTAAATTTTCAGCAACAAAATTGATTTACACATATTTTTTTTTAAACTTTGAAATTGGTTGAAAATTCACCAAAATTATCATGAATCTTTTGAGAGAAAAAAACCCACCCCAAAGTACCTAACCGACAGACCAATCAGCTCCTACCTGAGAGGTTTGTTTACCAGTTGCCTGAGATCCTTCTCTAGATTGTGGGGCTCATACCTCTCAGGTGACCAAAAACACCCTGTTGTACGGGCACACGGTCCTCTCAGGTAGGGTCGGTCATGGTTGCTGATTTTTAATTCTTCATCATTTTAGTCAATTTCCAACAATTTTCACAATTTTCATATTTAAAAAAATGACTGTGTTTCATTCTGTTTTCTATTTTCTTTTCAGCGGCTATTATGATCATTTGCGATATCCCGACTTGAATCGTGTACATGTGATACAAACTGTAAAAAAACAAACGTGTCACACTGAGTAAAATACACAAAACAATACATCCCTAATAAAGGGTTCGACAAAAGAAAGTATACCACTTTGTTTATGTCATTTTAAGTAACATTCAATTTTTTTTTACCAAACAGGCTAGATAGGCGCAAGCCTTTAGATGAATCTTTTAGGCATAATTTGATACCAAATTTGCCCCCTAACAACAAAGATAAACCATGATTAGCACCATTTAAAGAAAAATATCCCATTTTCAAAAGTCGCATTTCCAATACACAGCACGAGAAGAAAGGGCCAATCGGGGTCTCTCGGGGTGTGTGTATTAGCCAGGATTTACGGGGCTATCGATCGCACAGTGCTAAATGCGTTGGGTCTTACGACATTGTGTGTGTTAACAAATGGTCCTTTTTTCTCGTGCTGTGTATTATTGGAAATGCGACTTTTGAAAATGGGATATTTTTCTTTAAATGGTGCTAATCATGGTTTATCTTTGTTGTTAGGGGGGAAATTTGGTATCAAATTATGCCTAAAAGATTCATCTAATGCCTATCTAACCTGTTTGGTCAACAACAAAATTGAATGTTACTCAAAATGACAAAAACAAAGTGGTATACTTTCTTTTGTCGAACCCTTTATTATTGTGACTTACTTGCAATCAAAGTATCTTGTCCCCTGATGTGATCCATCATGTTTGCCTCTGTCAGCCCTGTCCCACTCAATACCAAGCCATAGTCCTGAAATATATTACAAATACTGGCATTGTCTTGGTGATATTGTAGGTAATTGCAAGCAGGGTGTCATTTTATTAAAGAGGTCTGAAGTCGATGACCCCTTAGTTTGAAGGTTTTGCCTAAGTTTCCCTTTAAATGTCTACATTGTATGGTGTGTACATTTGTACTTGGACTCCTACTCCTAGGCCTACTAGACCATGTAATGTATACTAGTTTCGTCATTTCGTAGACGTATCTAGATTTAGAGCTTTTTGAAATGTCTTGGACGCGCATGATACCCCCCTTGTAATAACCACTGACTGAGCACCCCCATGTCTGTGATCCTAAACGAATGCAATGCAATCAACGCATGTTTTTGTTTTAGTTGCCTTTCAAATGAACAGCAAAATAAAATTAAAATAAAAATAAGCTTATTTTATTCAATCAGAATTACAATCAATATCACTACTTTCTTACCACTTGTTGGTGGCACTGCGCCTACATATCGAACTGTACCAAAGTCATCTTCACTCAAAATACGTGAACCGATACTGATACTGTTTGCATCTATCTCATTCGATGTTTCTGGGCTTGGCATTTTGACGTGAATCAAAGCCGTAATAAGTAGTGTCTTGTTATTTACAATCTAAAAATAAAAATGACGTTCGGGGGTTTCGGCTAATTTCCTTTTAACATCGGAGCACCTGCGGGATGTACAGGGTGTCTAAACATTTCATGTTAGCAATGTGTCACAATCTTTCAAAAAATGCCTCAACCAAGTAACACTCTTTTAATCACATCTCTGTCAACAAAATAAGACATGGTTGGAAATTAAACGATTTCTGCTTTAATCCATGTCTTAATATATTGGCACATATAAAATTGACCTATTTTCTCATGTGAGAAAAAATTGCATAATCGAATAGCTCGACTCTAATTGGTTTATTCTCAGGGTTTATTCTTTACCTCCAAATCGCCTGACCTTCCTTTCAACCAATCATTATTGTGACATTACAGACATGAGAGTGCTCTTGACTTACCCAGACGGACCATGGCCCATATAGATAGCTTTATTCATGGTTACGGTATGACCAACCAGCCCCCCCCCCACCACGTAATCATTTTTTCCCACAATGTGGATCTTTACGGGGGGGGGGGGGGGGGGGGGGGGTGGTGTAAACAAACAAACACACAACCTATAATCAAAAAGATTGTCGATCACAGCGTCATGATCCCAGCGCTCGCGATCATTACAAAGGTAAGAGCATGTCCTTGCATGCAGTGGGTTCCAAAACAGTCGCAACGCGACGTGACGTGGGGTCTTGTTGATTAGGGCCCGCGATTGGTTAATTACCTATTTGTTTACAAGTACGTCACATCTTCCGGTTTTACTGCGCCCTTGCCATCGTGATTGACTTGGTTACGCACGATACGCACAAGTCGCATGGGGAATCGTATACGCTGTGATCGACACATTTGTTTTGATTATAGTAGTGATGAAGTGCTGAGCACGAAACGTTACACACAAATGTGAGCTTGTTATATTGTAATCAGAATATCACCATTACAAGTTCACAACTACACCTAAATCTATTTCTGGATTTATGATTAGGCCTACATGATCAAACTGACTATAGTTTATTATCTCCGC
The DNA here is from genome assembly GCA_035610835.1 of Ophiura sarsii. NCBI lineage: Eukaryota > Metazoa > Echinodermata > Ophiuroidea > Amphilepidida > Ophiuridae > Ophiura > Ophiura sarsii. The sequence continues at coordinate 17,227,760 of CM069457.1, read as the reverse complement.
GCGTAAAAGTAATCCAAGCGTATATGCACGCGATCATTGCCACACGCACACAATTTATATGGCCACACTCACACGGTTTTGGGCGCACGCACGCATCACGCATTGTGTAACAATGCGATTGTTGCCTCATGCGCGGGCCCGCATCCTTATTCATTTGCTGCTGTAAAGAGGCTTCACCAATTTGGAACTGATCAATCTATACTCGCATCAACGATCAACTATCAGGAGGCTGGGCTGGAGCTTTAATGAACAGAATTATATACGGTCAGGTTCCGGTGTATTTTTATTTTGACTCAATGTGTTCTTCCATGCTTTTGACCCAGGATATATAATTATAGAGCGTCCTTGCTTTTGACCACCCTGTATTTTGTAGAATTTTTTCACGCGATGCATTTTGGGGGAATGTCATCATCGCTGGAAAACACTTTTGCGCATGTCCGTGTCCTAGGCGTTCAAAAAATTCTAACCGAGCGATGATTTTTTGTTTTTAAATGAAGATAAAATTGGATGAAACATAATCTTCAAAAAGGTTGATCACGATTTTAGCTATTATACTCGATTCATCATGGATTTCTCTAGTATGAAAGTCGGCATGAATGTCGACATACAGCGGAGTGATGGTAAATACATTAATTTTATTTGTCGCAGTTACCGGTGACTCATCCTTCGGTGCAAAATTCGTCAGCTTTGCAAACCCTTTGCACCGGGTTTGTTTACGAATGTGACCAATCTTTTGTTAAAAATCCCTCTCGTTGAGGTAATATCCACTAAGTAAATAAAAGAGATGGGCCATAGACATAGCCACTGACTGAAATTCCGTTAAAATTATTATTGCTTAAATGTTGGCAATAAATTATGGCATAGGGGCCTAATAATATTAATATTAATTATTATTATAAATAAAATTGTAAACAAGAATTTTCAAATACGTTTTTCTCACTCAGCTGCAGCACACTGCACACAGCAGTTCAGCTGGTTGGACCTGCACTGACAGACAGTACTATACAAGTGCTGTACAAAAAGAATCAACAAATTGAGTTTCGCTTGTCATAGATTCTGCTGGAGCCTGGACTCATGATTTTTATCATGCTTATTTTTTTATAGGCCATTATAAATCATGCATTATAAATTGTTAACTTAATAATGATAATATTATTTATATAATCAAAACATAATTCGTGATTTGTGATCATGTTTTAATATATATAGATAGATGTTTGTTAATTAAGTTTCAAAAAGAATCCAACCATTCCCTTGCGCACTAATTATCTCAGTGTTTTCACTCACCCTATGGGTGAAATACCCTTCACTTTTGACTTTCACCCTTCAACATTTTTCTCAAGAGTGAAAAATGTTGAAAATGTCATTGTTTTACTGCCCAAAACACTGCGCGAGCACACGTTTTGGCCATCATTTCGGTTTTTCACCCAGTGAAATTGCTGTATATAATGCGACTTCAAAGTATATTTATTACGATACCATGGCAGAAATAGTCCATTTGATTATACCCTATCTTACCGGGTGTGTTTTTTCTGAATTAAAATATCAGGGGAGAAAACGGGTCAAATTTGAGGGGAAAATCAGCCTATTTATTGTTACTGTGGAATCAGGCGAGCAAAACCCGCGAAACAGAGACTCAAGTTGACAGAGGGACGGGACTCTGCACCGTGAGCAAAAGCGATTTATTCAGATTTCAGCTGAATAAATCGTCATTATGCGATCTTTTTCAGGGGACGCCCTCTATCCTTGATTTTTATTTGAAAGCAGATTTTGTTGCAGATTTACATTTCTGATCATAAATCATGAATATATTCTGAGTTACAGAGCGCCGTTACAATTCCTAATTACTTCAAAATCATGGTTTTAGAGTGAACTGTCCTGCTATAATCAAAACAAAGAATTCTCGATCAAATCGTATACGATTCCTCAGTGTCCCATGCGACTGGTGCGTGACAGCGTCAATCACGATGGCAAGGGCGCAGTAAAACCAAAAGATGTGACGAACTTGTAAACAAATAGGTAATTGACCAATCACGTCCCTAATCAACATGACCCCACGCTGCGTGATTGGACAATTATACATGTAAGTTCATGTTTATTCATGTCACATACGATCGCGTTGTGGCATGGTTGTCAAGGGCTCATCACGCTGCATTCAAATTTGGATGAACGCTGGCGTGACTGGAATAAACGTTCTGATAGAGAATTCTTTAATTTGATTTTATACCGTAGCAGCGACAGTTTATTTTTCACTCTATGACCCATATTAATCCATCAATATTTGGCCAATAAATTCAGTAAGGCAAAAAAAAAAAGAGTTGACTTGCCCTTTCCGACCGACCCGAATTTTCGGAAATCTAGGGTCGCTATTTTTTATTTTTTTCAAAAAAATTACACAAAAAAAATTACAAAAAAAAAAAAAAAAAAAAATTGAAAGAAGCACATAACAATAAAGAAAGATGAAAACATGTTTTTGAGTAGTATCTGCTTGTTTAAAAAATAAAAAAATGAATAAAAAAAATAAAAAATTAAAACGTGTTTTTGTGCAGTAAATTTCCAAAATTTTTCAACAACAACAACAACAAAATCTGACCGTCCAACCCTGACTTTGACCCTGAAAGGGCAAGTCAACTTTTCTTCTTTTTTTGGCCTAATGTTACGTCGTAATATTCCTGGCCGGGAAATTAGAGCCCGGCTCTAGCTTCAAAAGTACCTCCAAATTTCTCCATGATAGAAATTCAATATGGTCATGGAGCTTGTTTTAAATATAATTATTAGGAGAAAGGGTCATTATTTTGTACTGGGTCTATTTTTAACTTTGCTCATTAATATCAATGAACAATTTGTAACCTTGATTAGTAATTAGTATCACTGAACAATATTTCAATTGGGCCATCAAGTCACTGAATATCAACCAAAGACTCCGAGAGTCAATTTACAACCTAATTTAAAATAAAACATCTACAACCACCACGCCACAAGTGCTTGGGAGGCTAAATCTTCGCAGACCGTATACCCGGGGTTTATTGCAGCATGGGATAGAAGTTGTTTGCTTGTTCCTAGAAGTGCTGCTGGCTGTGTGGTTTGTGTCGCGTAGTACTAGTAGTATAGGGTTATAAACACCATTCGCATTATTTTTAACCATAATCTCTCTGGATGGAATTATGTAGGAATAAAAGTACAGGGCAATTTGGCCCAAATAATGACAAAATGGGGTACGCTTTACACAGGAATGTGGAAACTCTGCTTGCGCTGCTCACTCCACTTTATTTTGGTCCCACTTTGGACACCAACTTCCAAATCCTGGCTAAGGCCCTGTCAGCAGGGCTTCTGTTTGATTCTGTTCAATTTAGCATGATTACTAGGGTTACGGTTATGTGTGACCCATCAATTTCTTGTTCAATCAATTTTCTCTGGGATGATATAAATTGATAAATTTCTAACAATAACATATAATAAAAACCGAGTACAAGTCCACCATTTTTCAGGTCAAAAACCAGTGGGACAATTATATAGTATAATCTAAACTATTTAATTGGTTTGTGTGTTTGTTTTTTCCTTATCTTTACAGGTCGTGTCCACTCCGCCTGTATCAGCGGACTCAATGAAGCCACAGAAAGCGTCACCGTTGAATGGTTTGAAAAGGGAGAAACTAAGGGAAAAGAGGTAAAAATAATAATAGATCATTATGAATCCTTAGGCTAATTCAGGGTCAGAAGTTCGTCAAAGGTTGCGGGAATACATTTAGATTCTCGCAATCTATGGATTCTCCTCCATTCAAATAGTGTGTAGACAGAATATCTCTACGAGAATCAACTTGGATTCTCGCAACTTTACCAGCGGGAATTTTTGGGAGAATGGATTCTCGAATTTTCCTCCTCGAAATTCTGACTGTGTAATTGAAAGGTTTACAAGTTTCCAGTTACTTTTTTTGGGGGGGGGGGGCGGGTGCGGGTAATGAGGACACTTTCTCATTATTAATCATTAGTTGATCAGATTTTATTATTGACATTTCAATTCGTGTTAGGTCAAACCTTCATACTGGGGGGGGGGGGGGCTAATGAAAGGTAGGGTTACGATAAAAAGCCTTGCTTTTAGCCTAGTTCCAAGTTTCATATTTTACGAATTGAAAAACATGTTTGTAATTGCTCAAACTGGCTTCAATGATGTTTTGAAAGAAATTAATTAATCATTTTGGCAATCTTGACATTTTGACGCGAGTTAAAAATTGACGCGGGCTGGTAACGGGACACTCGAAATCAACTTTAAGGTGCCGTATAAAATTTGTGATAACGAAGTCCAATAAATGATTAATTTCAATCAACTTAACAATGGTGTTTCGGGTGGGACTCCAGAGTGTAAAATTTTTCCAAACATACTCTGAGTTTAGGGCGCCATCTTTTGTTAGGGGGGGGGGGGGGGGGGGGGAGCTTAAGTAAGCGGGACTTGATTTCCAGGGACTCCCTCCAAACCCTAAGGGAGAGCTCCTAATTGACAAGACAGCACCTGATTTGAGTCATTCCTCGATGCAAGACAAAAAGGGGGATGTCTTGTGACTGATGCAAAACTTGCACTGTCCAACAAACCTTCAGTTTCTGAACAAGTGCTCAAGCCTTCAAGGCCAACAATACTCCCATTGTCTTATACATGTATACTGTAAATATTACATGACCTGTTGTTGTCCCTGGACCTGTAATCAATAATCAACAATGTTCTAATGTTTTGAATTCATGATATTGATCCGTATTGATCATTTATTATTAATAAGAAAATGTCAGCTAAATTGAAATCTGCAGAACGTGAGATACAAATCAATATGTTGGCATTGAGAGCTGTATTGCCAGAACCAGGTATCAATAGCCCAAGCATCATACTGATACTTTCAAAAATAATTGTGCTATAAAGGTGCCAACTCTGATTGCCGCCGTTTTTTGTAACATCAAACAATTTGTAAGACAAATTTGAGCTACTTTAACCACACATTTGTTACCATTTATAATCCATCACAAATTGGGCTATTTTCATGTTAAATTGGGCTTCTTTTCACCCCCAAAAGGGTTGACCTTTTTACTCTACTTCACAAATTAGGCTCCTGGCCACGCGTTTTGAACTGGTGGGCTGATATCGGGGAGCTGGGACATTTGTGCGAGATTTTCGCCCAAAATGTAAGATTATTTCATGAAGGCAGGTACCTACATAGACAAATGACCTATCAAATGAAATCTATTGATGAGTGCTTTAAAATGACACCAGAAGTTTGCTCATGGGTATTATAGTTCTTGAGTTATGCTCATTTAAATAACAAAATGACTGCGGGGAGCAGGCCCTGGATAAGACGGCCCTGGATAAGACATTTTGTTGAATTATAAAGGAAAACATATTTAATTCAATTTTTGAGTTATTTAAGTCAATGGAAAGTGTTTGTGGAGTTTAAGATTAATAAAACATTCAATTTTAAAGCTATTTAATGTATTAAGTTTGTAAATATTTTTAATTACCAGTACACATAAGGCCATGCGTTTTGAACTGGTGGCTTGATATTGGGGAGCTGGGACATTTGTGCGAGATTATCGCCCCAAATATCAATTTATTTCACAAAGGCAGATACCTACATAGACAAATGACCTATCAAATGAAATCTATTAACGGGTGCTTTAAAATGACATCAACAGTTTGCACATAGGTCTTATAGTTCTTGAGTTATGCTCATTTAAATGACAAACTTACAGCATGGAACCGGCTTGGGATAGGCCAGCTTGGGATAAGACATTTTGCTTTGAATAAAGGACTACATGTACGTATTAAATTCAATTTTTTGAGTTATTTTATCCAATGGAAAGTTGTTTGTGGTGTTTTAGATTAATCAAACATACAATTTCAAAGTTATTTAATGTATTCAAGTTTGTAATTACCAGTGCATATGGCCATGCGTTTTGAACTGGTGGCTTGATATTGGGGAGCTGGGACATTTGTGCATGATTATCGCCCCAAATGTCAATTTATTTCATAAAGGCAGTTACCTATAGACAAATGACCTATCAAATGAAAGTTATTATTGAGTGCTTTAAAATGACATCAACAGTTTGCACATAGGTCTTATAATAGTTCTTAAGTTATGCTCATTTAAATAACAAAATGACAGCGGGGAACCGGCTTGGGATAAGACATTAATTTGAACCTCGCACAATTTTAAATGAATAATAGGTAGCATAGTAAAAGTATGTATTCTGAAAGGCCTCCATGTGAGGAGCTCAGAAATGAAGTCCTTTTTGATGTTGGGGTAATGCATGTTTTCAAAATGTCAACCTGAATTTTTGCAATTTTTTGTGGAAATTTCTTCCTTCTCAGGTGGATATTTTTTTAAGCATTAACCCTACCTCAAAAATGACCATATTTTTGAGTTCCTCATGAAACTTCCTTTCAGAAAATGTATACTTTTACTATGGTGGCATATATGGTTAGTGAACAAAATCATTTTGAACCAAAAACATGCGATTTTGTTCAAAACGCATGGCCTCCTATCAATCACAAATTGGGCTATTTTCACCTCAAATTTGGTCTGCTTTTTGGCAATCAAATTGGGCTGCTTTTTTTGGACAATCAAATTGGGCTATATTATTTCATCACAAATTGAGCACTTCGACGAGTAGTTTGCTACCCTTGAACATCCATTAGAAGGTGGATGTTATAATGTGTATCTCTACATTATAAATCTCTCTTATTGTTATAATCATTAATGTCCTTGGGCAATATTGATGAGGGAATTACAGTTAGTTATATTATATTAGTCATTCAATGTCATAACAAATAGAATTAAATGTGTACAAAATGTACGAACAAGTCAATTCATTCAGTTTGTGAGTTGATACAGATCGGGAAGGATACTATCGTTCTTTAATTATACACTAATTGTAAGCTATAATCTGGCGTGGGAAAGATGGAAAGAAAAAGACGATTTGCCAGTCGTATCCCTGTACCCGTCGGTGAGATCAAAAGGAAACGGGTAGGTTATGGTTATATCGAATGAAATAATGGCATGAATTTTGTGTTACATTTCACACTTTGTGCTCCATAATACATGTAGTTCTATGAAATTAATACTAATAGCGCACTTAAGGCAACACAAAGGGCCATATTTTTCGTACTAAACACGGTTTTAGCTTAAAACTGTGTTTAACTAAACGCGTGTCTAACTTAAACATGAGTGTATCCTTTAAACGATGTGTTTAACAAAACACAATTTTAAACTCTGCAAATCTCGTTCCCAGAGTGGTCCTGCGTTGATTGTATACAGGTATTTAATTCATTGTGGCCCTAATGGGTTACAATAGATATCGACCGAATGCCTTAAATACACGGTACTTTTAAAGACTATAGACGATCTGCACGTCAGCTTGCACCGGGCACGGTTGAGTGATCATTCAAGGCGAGTTTAGTTAAACACCATTAAACTACCCCCGTACCCATGTTTAAAGTTATACACATTTCGGCGAGCTAGACGCGTGTTTAAGAAAAACAAATGTACGAGAATTGCGTTAGTTAAATGCTGTGTCTAAAGTCAAAGTTAGACGCGTGTTTAGCTTAAAACCGTGTTTAACTACGTACAAGAATACGGCCCAAAATGTTTGACATTTTTAAACTTGGCTGAACGTTAAAAAAAACCTTCTGATGAAATAACTTCTGTATAAAAGTATGCTGATATCCTGGCTCATTCAGTTCCCTTGTTTCTTCATTTTAAGAGACATGCAAGAATTTAAACTACCAAACAAATAGCGTGCTATTCAAATGGGCCATCTTAAAAAGTGACACATTGATCATCATTTCTTCATATAAGAGCTTTTTAAAGCTCTTATGAAGAAATGATGATCAAAATCCTTCTTGTATACAATGTAGATGTGGGTTGTATTAGAAAGAAAATCAATTTAGACAACGGCAAGAGAAAACTTTGTCACTATTCTGGATATGAACTACCTAGTACCGTTAATCCCTATTCAGCGCCCATGCCCTTAATCTATGGTACTGTGTGCACGCAGGGAGTGGAAAGTGTACATTACATACCGTTTGCCCTCAGTGTGCAAGCAGGGAGTGGAAAGTGTACATTACATACCGTTTGCCCTCAGTGTGCATGCAGGGAATGGAAAGTGTACATTACATACCGTTTGCCCTCAGTGTGCATGCAGGGAATGGAAAGTGTACATTACATACCGTTTGTCCTTAGGTGTGCACGCAGGGAATGGAAAGTGTACATTACATACCGTTTGTCCTTAGGTGTGCACGCAGGGAATGGAAAGTGTACATTACATACCGTTTGTCCCTTAGGTGTGCACGCAGGGAATGGAAAGTGTTCATTACATACCGTTTGCCCTCAGTGTGCACGCAGGGAATGGAAAGTGTACATTACATACCGTTTGTCCCTTAGGTGTGCACGCAGGGAATGGAAAGTGTACATTACATACCGTTTGCCCTCAGTGTGCACGCAGGGAATGGAAAGTGTACATTACATACCGTTTGCCCTCAGTGTGCATGCAGGGAATGGAAAGTGTACATTACATACCGTTTGCCCTCAGTGTGCATGCAGGGAATGGAAAGTGTACATTACATACCGTTTGCCCTCAGTGTGCATGCAGGGAATGGAAAGTGTACATTACATACCGTTTGCCCTCAGTGTGCATGCAGGGAATGGAAAGTGTACATTACATACCGTTTGCCCTCAGTGTGCATGCAGGGAATGGAAAGTGTACATTACATACCGTTTGCCCTCAGTGTGCACGCAGGGAATGGAAAGTGTACATTACATACTGTTTGCCCTCAGTGTGCATGCAGGGAATGGAAAGTGTACATTACATACCGTTTGCCCTCAGTGTGCATGCAGGGAATGGAAAGTGTACATTACATACCGTTTGCCCTCAGTGTGCATGCAGGGAATGGAAAGTGTACATTACATACCGTTTGCCCTCAGTGTGCATGCAGGGAATGGAAAGTGTACATTACATACCGTTTGCCCTCAGTGTGCACGCAGGGAATGGAAAGTGTACATTACATACCGTTTGCCCTCAGTGTGCATGCAGGGAATGGAAAGTGTACATTACATACCGTTTGCCCTCAGTGTGCACGCAGGGAATGGAAAGTGTACATTACATACCGTTTGCCCTCAGTGTGCACGCAGGGAATGGAAAGTGTACATTATTCAAAAAAAAAGGTAACTTAATAAGCGCCCACTCAAAATGACTTTGCTTTATAGGGATAATACGGTACCTACAATGTGATTCAAGACACAAGGAAGCATAGGACCGCGTGTGTTAATGATAAGATTTCAAATCACTGCCTCCCCCTCAATTGCAAGATATTACCTATACTGAAATGGTACACCGCAGGGTTATAGCTAGGCCAGATTGAGTGCCGGTTAATTTTACTGACGGCGAACGGAGTAAGTGTAGCGAACGAAGTGCAGTGGATCATGGCATGGGGTCCAGAGGCCTCCTTAATGTTATTTTAAGGTTTTTTAATGTACTTTGAGGGTTCCTGCCTGCCACATTTCTTGTTTATGAGGCAGTTTAATGAATCTATTCACAAAATTTTAAAAAAAATGTTTTTTTTTTTTTCTTTCCATTTTTAAATTTACCTTTTTTTTAAGAGTGCCGGCCAGCCAGGGTGAGTGCCGCTACGCCCGACCGGCGTTAGCAACGTAGCTAGCCTATAACCCTGGTACACCGGCCAAAGGCTGTGAATCTACTATAGTGAAGACTATTATATCTACTATAGTGAAGACAATATAACATCAACAAAAATAACGCTTCTTGCAAAAAATGAACGCTTCTTGAAATGTTTCCGTATTTTTTTTCATTCTTTTCTTTCCAATAACAGATCGAAGCATCTGCCATATTTTCACTGAATCCAGAATTACAGGTTGTCGAAGAAATCGAGCAGCCACCACCCCCAAAGCAGCCTCCCAAGCAGATGGTATCCAAGTTACCAGCGGCCAAGGGAAGACCAAACAGTGCTCGGATACCTCTTCCAGTTAATAATGTGCAGAATAATGCGCCCAAACCAAACAGTGCAAGGGGTAAGGCGGGTATGATGATATATACGGGGGAATTATTAGCAGACATGAGAATTTTTAGGTTTAAACCTGAATTCACATTGTTTTGGTGGGTCCTTTATACCCTTTCTTTTGATTTAGCCCGTTTGGGCAAACAAACTTTTTTTTTCACTGCAAATTATGAGCGTTTACTTTTGGACAAACTAAAAGTAAACTCAAAAGTAAATGCAATACTAAACACTTACATGAGCCCAACAACTAAGCTGTTTTTCACCCAGCCTTTAATCAATACCATTATATCACAGATGGTGGAAACATCTGTGATATTCACTCACTTGGAGCATGCTTTGAGGTCAATTCGGTGCAAAATGCAAGAAACGTTTAGTTTTGCGTTTACTTTTGTGTGTAGAATTGCATTTACTTTTGAGTTTACTTTTAGTTTGTCCAATAGTAAACGCTCATAATTTGCAGTGTTTGCCTAATAGGGAGTAAGTAGGTTGAGAATTGCCCATTGTATGCCCATGACATGGGAGAGTTTCCCGAATCAGATACATGAGTGGGCAGTAAATCTAATCTCTTGGGGCAACCTAAACATATTTCCTTTATAAGGCAACACAAAAAACCCACCTGTTTTACGGGCAGACAGACCTGTCAAGTAGGGTTGGTTGGTCGTTTTGGGGTTTTTTTAACCTAAAATGTCACCAAAATCTGCACAAATCAGTAATTTTTGTGGGGAAAAAATTTCGGCCAAAAAACGGCTGATTTACATGATTCGAGAAGAAATAAAAAAAAGGGGGAAAATCTTAAAAACGCAAAAAGTGGGTCAGTCGGGCGTGTAAAACAGGGTGTGTTTTTTCCTTGCCTTATGTCAATAGATAGTCCCTCTTTTATCCCGAACCCAATTTGTGTTCCCCTAGAACTTTCTCCCACTTTGTATGTGTAAAACCGATAAACCCCAATATTTTTTCACAGTCAGTCGACAGATAACTCCAAAAGCAAAGGGTAACAGACGGGGTAAGATTCATTGTGTGATATATGTAGACAAATATTAATCATGGGTTTATTGTTAATTAACGCTATGTACCTCACCAATCAAATTAACTCATATTTAGCCTTTTCTTAATCCTATTGTCTTGTGATTAAATCATTAGTCGTATGATTCAATCCTTCCAACAACGGATTTGAAACATTTGAAACATTTTTCATTAATCAATGCATAATGAACACAAATAATATAAATATATAAATATGCAGCGATGGAAATAAATACCCACATGACTTTCCACCCAGGGGTTGAGGAAATACACACTTTCCTCTATGTTCTAACCCAACTTTGACAAAAAGAAATAAATCAGTTGAAAAAGTGGTCCTAGTTGGAATCGACCTCTGGACCTCTGCATTGTAAAGCATGTAAGTCAACCAATAGACTAGCGAGGGGTGAACTGGCTAAAACATGATTTTAATCATTCTTATTATTACGGAATAAAGCTATACTACTGTTATGATCAGTACATACAATATTATTAATAGAGGAGTGACACACATAATCGTCAACCCCGGGTGGAAAGTCATGTGGGTATTTCTACTACTGCATATAAATATATTTAAATGTTATTAAAAGCATATGTTAACACCTACATGTAAACACTATAAATATAATGACTAATTTGCTTGTATAGATGCCAAATGTAAATGTTTTCTTATAGGGTGTACCATCAGCTTATTATTAACTGAATTACGCATTACGTCTGCAAACTCTGCTTAAGGGCAGTGTCAACCCGGCACTTGTTTCAAAAATTGAATTTCATATTTCTCTATTATTTTATACTTTTAAATGTATTCTATCATTACCATCATAAGTTACTAATCGGAAGCTATTATTTCTCGTTCTTTTGGGTGATTTTAAATTGTTGTTTTGGTAAGTTTGAGTCAGGAAAAGGCGCATAGTTATTTGGCGGGAATTTAAGCGGAGTTCCGCGCTTTTCAAATGCTGCGACAGCTGTTCGATCATTGCGTCGCGCGCTGAAACTTCCCGCGCGTAATTCTAGACGCGCCGCTTAATATCCGCGACGTAGACGCGAAAAACAAAAGAGCGCAAAACAATGTCTAAAATGTAAACAAAGGCCAATCTTACGATCATTTAAATTTCAGTTTTCTTCCAATTTCTTCACATTGTGACAATATAAATTGAATCCGATAGTTTATTATGATTGTTCATAATAGTATCCTCGCTTTTTAGGTCACACGCCCGTGTGTTCCGTGAACATTTAGCTTTAAATGGTTGAAAATGTCAATATTTTTACTAAATCGATGTTTTCTAGAAGTTCAAATTTGAAGGAATTTTACGAATTTTCAGACAACAAACTCGAGATATGCATCCATTTCTCGCGAAATGTACGCAAAAAACCACGACTTTTACACTTTTCCGATGTTTTTAGCAATATTTCCAAAACCAAGCTTTATTTTGGAAAAAGAAAAAAATGCCTCCTAGACAAAATTGTTTTGTTTACAAAAACGTATATTAGAACAAATTACCATTTTTTATTTTATAGTTATGCTGTCTGAAAAATGTGGGGTAAAAAAATGGCTTTTTGGTTCATTTCTCAAAATTTAGTTTATTTGGTATCACATTGATATCACCATCGGCTTCCTTATCAAATTTCCTTTCTAAAATTGTATACTTTTATGTACTTTTATTCAATATTCTCAAACTTAGAAGCAAAAGTTGATCATCAAAATAATAGGGTTGACACTTCCCTTAACGTAGCGCTTGAATGCTTCCCCTGCATGGAGTGGTTATTGCAGTTGGGTGCACTGATTTCTATCTTTAAGCCTGAGATTGAATAACACTCTTGACTCTGGGTTAATAGGTTATGAGATTTTGATGGCGATTTTGATTAATAATCTCAAGTTAAAGTCTTTGGAAAAACATAGAGGCAGCCAAAGACGATTTCTTGAGCAACACCAGCATGCTTCACTTTCATCACATGACCACTGAATTCTACCACTGAATTCTGTCACCAGTGTCTACTGGTTCCCATTGACATTACATGCAATTAAAGGCTTACATTTGTACTGTTGTTAAACAAGGATCTTTAAGAACCATAAAATAAAATGATTTTACAAAGGCCTCTTCAAGTTACGCAATACCATGATGGCGATATCGCATTGTTTATTAAAAAACAAAACACCCTCATTCTCTGTTTTTCCCAAAAGTTAGGATGAGAAACTAGTTTATATTCCTGATCACAAGCACATTTCAGGCACCCACACAGCTGTAGGTCGTCTTTGGATCGAGGATTGTTTGTTTTTATAGAATTTGTTGTTTGCTGCAAAAATGTGTCTTAATTGTAGACGTGTGAATCATAATACTAAACACATCCTTTCTTCCACAGTACCTCAGAATAATTCCCCTAAAAGAAGTAATTCCAATAATGGTAAGCGAGTCTGCGATGATCTGTCTCAATTAAACTAGCATGAATTCATTTTAAAATGCTTCATTTGTACATGGTCAGTCAGTCATCATACTTTTTATTGACTTTAAAGTAAAATGTTATATTATGTTATGTTATTTTTTTATTTATTTTTTTTGCTAACAAATATTACTGGCAAACCGTGGTTCGTGACAAGACAAATTGGTTAACGTCAATGTTTCTAGTGTAATAATAGTTTAAAAGCAATCTATTCAAGGAAACTTTCATATCTAGCAGAAAATAGTAATATTTTGATAAATTGGGTAAAATTTAAATCTTAAAAAAAAAGTTTAACAAAAATGTGACCCTGATTTTTGAGATTTTAGGGTCGGTCACTGAGGTCAACTTAACATTTTTTATTTTGCCTCAGTGAAGTACAATTACTGTTCCTCTCCCCATCTAATTAATTCTTTTATGTATTTTTATGTTGCATTGCATCTCAACACAAACTTTTGTCTGTGAAAGTCTGTTTAAAATACTGTCAAATCTGATATTTTATCACAATTTAAAAAGTCCCCAGCCTCCTTGTGTAACGTCTGTCTGTGTCTTGCATTTGCTCAACACAAGGAATGTCTATCTATCTGTCCAGGGATTCTATTAATTTTGGGATAGGAAAGTCCTATATACTGCGCAAATGTAAATAACAGGTCGCGTTACATTGTAAACTAAACACATGCTTTATTTCACAGTACCCCAGAATAATTCCCCTAAAAGAAGTAACTCCAATAATGGTAAGCGAGTCTGCGATGATCTGTCAAATTCAAACTACATGTAGCATGAAATTCATTTTGAAAATCCTATATGTACAATTTTACTTGATCATTCTCTAAATGGTTGATAGAGATAGAGTAAAATGTCATATTATAATTGTGTGTATTTCAAGTCTGCTCAAATCGGATGTGCCTGTGCTATCATCATAATTAAATTACATTTCCCACTCCCATTCCTCCCCCTTTTAATTCTCATGCATTTTCGCGTTGCATCGCACAACAAATTTTGTATGTAAAAGTCTGTGTAACACTTTCCACATGGCAGTCGTCTGTAGACGACAGTTCCAGAATTTCAGTAGGTTCAGTATTGGTTCAGTATTTCTTAAGATAGACTTTGAAAGTTGGGAAAGGTTTCTGAAAAATCTGTTTTGTGTATGGTACAACCAGGTGCAACTAATAGCCATGTGTAAAGTGTTAAAATCATATCAAAACTGATATTTTATCACAACTTAAAAAGTCCTCATCAGCCTCCTTGTATAATGTCTCTCCATGTCCTGTTTTTCTCAACACAGGAATGTCTATCCCCCATCAACCGTAGGCCTCCTATAATACATTTTACATATTTTTACTACTCATATTCTGCTCACTCCCATTTACCGGCATGATCATATGTCAATACATGTGTCCCATCCAGTCAACCTTCAGCCTTAAACCTACTTCTCCTAGTAAAATATGGTGCAAAATTGCATGGTGAGCATATTATAGCCCAATAGAGAGTGCTAAGATTCATAGATAAGCGGAGTTTAGATAGGAAACTCTGCCAAATTGTTGTCAAGTATGCATGCGATCGCACTGTACTTAACTGGAAAAATAATATCCTCCAAGTAATATTCATGAGGTAAGCGTGTCTGTGCCTACTGCATCATTTGCGTGTGGATGCAGGTATATGTATTATTTAAAATGTGTTCTTGGACCTTGGTTTAATAGACGCATGCGTGTAGTTTATTGCACTTTAATGCGTATGCTGGATTAGGATCTGTTAATACCATAATTTTATTTTTGAAAACTTTCACAAATTTATTCTCTAAAAAAATTAGCGATGTTTTGATACTTTGTTCTCCTTTTGCAAGAACTTCACCCCTTTTCTATATCACAATTGAAGCATAATAGTTTTGATAGAATACTGATGGTGAAAACTCATGGCCTAAATGTTTTGACAATATTTCCACCAAATCATTGCTATAAATTGCTGCTATATTAACATTTTTGTGTGAAAACTGTATCAGAGCTTGAACTTTTACTGATAATGATGTATGTAATGAACATGATGTGTATATTATTGTCCTTGCCTTTGAGAAAATCTAGTCTGGATCATAAGTTTAGATCCCTAACAGTAACAGTATTTTACTATAGCAGGCTATATTGTTGTAGATTAAGCAGTTTTCAACAGCTCTTTTTGTTGTAGTACAAGATGTATCGTTTTATGCGATATATTAAACCTAAACTCTAGCCTTGTCCTAAACCCTAATCTTAATCCTACCTCCCATGAACCCAAAGCCGATCAACTTGGATTGTGCATGTGCAGTAGCAGATAAAATAGTCATTGTCATTTTTTTAAATTCTTACTTTTAACTTGAACAAAATACTCCAAAATCGGCAGCTTCGAGGGGTGAGAAACAAAAGCGTGATTTGATGAGAAATAACAACTTCTTTTTATGCACTTTATGACTTATATTTGGTGGGGTTCAATATTTTAAAATAATATGAAACAAATTGGCCTGTAACTGAATGGGCTATTAAAGGTAGATGTTCCGATTTTCAACTTGAAGTTTTCTATTCTACATGAAAGGTCATCCTTAAAAAAGTTGTGTTCCAAAGTTTGAGTTGCATAGCTCTAATGGTTCTTATTTTAGACGCACAAGATGCTGTGAACTGTACCCATTGAGTAGTACACAAACTATATCGGTGGTTACCACCATTCGCTGTAATTCTACGTTATTTCATAGATTTCTCCGTAATTATACCGATTTAGGCCGTCAAATTTCAGTATGATGATGAGAAAAATACGAGCTTTCATATGATATGAAAATCTCTGTATGTTTGAAATAATTCTGTGTTACGAAAATGTGATCGGGTCATCTACCTTTAATAGGTCAGTGTTTTGTGTGTAGTGCTGTGTAGTTTGTTTTACTAATCAGGAAAGGTGTACTAATCCATACTTTCATTCACAGTGTCTCAGAATATTAATAGCTCCCCTAAAAGAAGTTATGCAACATTGGGTAAGATAGGACATGCACTTTCTTATAATACATCGCAGCATGACTATTTCATCACCTCAAAATAGTTTGTTTCCGTGGATTGAAGCTTTTGTTTTTAAAAATGAACATGCGCTGTAACCTGGAAATTTTTATTCTCATCATGTTTTGTCTGGGCAGTTCATAGCACGATCATTGCAAGTGTTTCGTATTAAAATATCTGTGTGTTTTTTTTATTTTCTGAGCATTTTCTTGTCTTGTTTCTAGTATTGTCCCAAACTGATGTTTTTGGTATAATTTTAAAATAAAAAAGTAGCACGTTTATCATGTTAATTATATTTTGAGATGCAAGTTTGTAACAATACTTCAGCAAAATCAAATATTCTTTGAATTCTTTATGTATACTACGCTGATTTTTGTTATTCATTGGATGATTCACACGACTCTTAATGGTTTAAATGTTTTATATTTAAATTAATGTTATACTTGTACTGCATAACCTTCATTGTCATCATAATCTGAATTGATATACCATTTACAGGGTCAGATATTTGAGAATCCATTCTCCGGAGGGGGGGGTGGACACTAAACTTTTTGTTGGGGTGGGGATGCGCATCCCAGTGTCTCAAAAAAAGGGGGGTTTCGGAACTGAACTGAGAGAATTTAGGCATAATTCTGTAATACCCTCCACACCTTACTTTAGTAGTATGCATCGTTCTTAAAAATAATGCACTGTGAATACCCCTGTGAAGGGTATAACAGAATTACTCCGAATTTTATGACGAAAAATTAGGTCTTAAGAACTGGTTTTGTTTTTTCAAATTTGATTAGTAAAAAAGCAAATTTTTCACAAAATTGGGGCTTTGGAATGAATATTTTCGAGATTTTTGAATTTTCAATAAAAAGGGGTCTTAAGAGCTGGTGCAGTCTCAAAAGGGGGATCTTAAGAGCTGGCAGAAAAGTGTGAAAAGGGGGGGTCTTCAGGATGGCACATACCTTCATGTATAGTATACCCCTGTCAAATATCAGTTCACTGCAGAGATGTAAATTTCCTGAAATTTCCTGAAATCAGGTAGTTTTGTCGAGATTTTCTTAGTTTCAGGTAAATTTTGTCAGTGGAAAGTAATTGGAAGGAAGGCCTGTACAAAGTATAGGAAAATGGAAATTTTCAGGGTTTTTCAGGTAATTGTGAAACCCACCCAGTTACATCTCTGGCATTGCATTAACGCTGACATTCTCCTATTTTGCTACACGGCGCTGGCTGCCATTGCATGCAGTGACCTGTGTTGACCCAGCATGACCTGCGATGAATTGCCGGACATTGTGGCGGAAATATGGCTGCCGCACCGCATCGCACAACAAATATCGTCTAGTGTGAACGAACCTTTAAACCAGGCCTTCTCAATTAGATTTTGAGAAGCACCACTTTTGAGATGTTACTGATCTAGAAGCGCCAATATCCCTGCGAGCGTAGCGAATAACGGGTGGGGTCCACGGGGAGAAGCCCCCTTAAAGCTTATGGGTTTACCCACTTATAAGAGGCTAAGAAGAGCTATATTTGCATGCAATATGCCAATATGGTACAAGAAATGTACAAAATATGGTAGCAAATGTAGTGATATTCAATAGGCCTAATAATCATGACTTGCCCCACTGCAGTTAGTGGCTGAAGTGGCTCTTCATGCTTCTTGCGATTTGGTTGAAGTTGGGGATATATTTCTTCTTCTTTTTTTAATTCTTTTTTTTAATTCTTTTTTTAAAAATTCTTCTTTTTTCCATGCGTCCTTCCGCGCGCCACTCGGACTGATGCAATGCGCCACCATTTGAGAAGGCCTGATTTAGACCATAAATAAATCCTATTGATTGAAAGTACATTTTATGTGTGGTGTGAGTTTTAGGATACACATGCATTAGACTATGGGAAATGGGCATTGGAATAAACTCTAATGTCACTGCATTGAGGCAAACAAACAGGTCTCATCTGGTACTGTGGTGCAGGTCTTGAAATAAGAAATGAAAAGGGCAGGCAATTTGAAAGACGCACCAACTTTATCCAAGGCCATTATGTACTTTTGAATGGAGTGAAAACAGTCAGAAATTGAGGACATCAAGGCTACTAGGTGGGGCCTTCGATTAATTCAAACCATGCTGTGGTGTCTGTTGGAATGAAAGCTGTAAAATTGTTGTTTGAATGATTGGCTGAGTGTAACATTATTTTATCTCATTATTTAATGTATTTCTGTATAAATTTACCAGCCATTTCAATAAGAAAATCAAAACAATGTTGCCAATATTGGAGAGGGGGGAGGGGGTAGGAATCAACATTTATGAGGAGATGGGTGTATGTGTCATAAACAAACTTTAAAAAAAATCAATAATCTGCCTTTTATTGAGTCTTGATCATCATAAACAATACACACTTGATTGATTGACACTTGGTAATAAGCTGTCAATCAAAAGGCCTACATGTAAATGTTGTGATCAGGACTATTTTGACATTTGCTAAAATTGTACATAATTGCACAATGTTATACTGTAGTCAGTTGCTCTGAAGATTACACTAACTAACTGGAGTTTGTTCTGGTAGTTTTGCACCCAAATAATGGACTTATCCAGTGAAATATCAAATTTGGAAACTCATGATTGCCAGCGTAGACAACGGTGTCGCTTTAAATCAATTTTGGAAGTTAAATTGACTTATATCAAAAATCTAGTGGAGGGTATGTATCTATATCATTATCCTCAAATCATTTACTAATAGATAATGTTGCACAAAATTGGTGAAATTTGCAGTCGGGTGTAAAGAAAAAATTAGAAAACAAATATGAAATCACACTGCTAAATCGTGGTACAAATGATATTGTAAAATCATCTATGTATAATTTGCATGAAATTTCATCATGCAGTGTTTTTTTTTTATCTGTGATTATTAATTATCTATCTTACCCTGATTTTATATGACTTTTCAAAATGTTGGCTGATGTTGATGTGATGTACTGTCCTGTCATGTATACGTAATCCGTTGTCAACAAGTTACCTGCTCGCTCACCATTTTTTGTAGATTGTATACATTATATCTTTGGTTTTATCCTTCATTTGCCACAAAAGTCCTGGGAGCCCAGACACTCCATATTCACCATTTCCTTCTTCTGAATTCAATTTAAGCAAATGATGATGCAATTTGAATCCAGAGTGGCATGAGAATGTCAATTTTCATGGTCCCTCTATTTCGGGGAAACTTTAGTTCTCTCTTTCATATAAAATAAATAAATTGTATGACCCATGGTCATATAGTTATGATGGATCAGTAACAGGATCTCAAAGAATCAGCCATGACACAGAACGACATAACGATAAACTGCGCGAAGTTAAAACTAGGCGTGAACAAACCAGAATGGTTGCACTGGGATACGAGAGTGTATCACTTATTGATTGGTATTAGCAAAAGGGACTGACACTATTTTAACACAAGCTTACATCATTGTTCTCTTTAAGTTATAGGCCATTATTTGTGCACCATTTGACAAATTGGCACACCAAGTTGACAAGTTGGCACAGGCATCAGTCAATTTTATTGCAGAATGCCATTTGCAGAATGCCAACATTTGGCCAATATGAATGTTTATAGATCACCGTCTTACTCTAAATGTGCATATTAACCCATGTTCTATACCAGCATATTTTCTCTCATTATGGCCCAACCAGTTGATCTACAGTAACCCCATACAGATTTTGCAAACTGCTGCATCCACCTTATCCCATTATTTGCACTATTTCTCTTTTTCAACATAACATACTATATAGCTAACATCTTACTTACTCATTACTTTCATGTTTTCCTGACTGTGTTGCTGTGTTATAACATGATGCGATAACAGGGGTGGAAGGTAATACTACTCGCATGTGTTTGACGTGTTATTCTAATTAAGGCCAAAGTAAATGGTTCTACAGTCATCAAAAAAAGTAACTATACAGGTAATAAATGGGCTTCTAACTCTTAAAATATATCTCCTACCTAAAAATATTATATTATAAAGTTGTTGAGAAATTTGTCTTCTTTAATATGAGATATTGCACGCTAGGATCGGGTGATTATTGAAGAAGTGGCACTCAAAAATATAAGGAGAAGTCCGATTTTCATTTTCACATTTTTATTTTCTACACGCGGGCCAATCTACGGGTACCTTATCGATTACCGGTAGTGCAATTGGGGGATGCATGCGCAGGTTGGACAGTCGGCCGCATTGTTCCGATGGATCAATACGCCACACACACGCTACCTGTCATTCTCTCCCCCGTGTTGAAATGTAAAATGTGAATTTGAAATTGTGACTCTACCTTACATTTTGGATTGTCGCTTCCTAAATATTCAACCGATCCTAGCGTGCAATATCTCATATTAAAGAAGATAAATTTCTCAACAACTTTATGATTTGATATTTCTAGGTAGGATATATATTTTTAAAGTTAAAAGTACATTTATTACCTGTATAGTTACTTTTTTGATGACTGTATTGTTGCATGGTGTACAGATATTAGTGTACAATATAGTATTAACTCTTTTGATAATTTACAACTATCGCACTATAATCAAAACTAATAATGATCATTTCAAATCACTCCCTCGCGTAATATGCGACGTCTGCGTGACCACAACAGTGTTGCGCCCCTGTAGTTCTGGAATGCAGTGCGTTATAAACCGTTGGATGAACGCGAGCGCTAAGGATCACAACGCTCTGATCGACAATTATTTGTTTTGATATTAGTGGTGATGATACAATTAAAATCATATAAGGGTAAAATATAATGATAAAAAAGGCCAACATTGAGCTCATCACATAGGGTTATGCAGTAAAAGTGTCTCCACATACTTTTGCATGTGGGTATGTGAGACAGATCTTTTTCTTTGTTTTTGGCCTAACCTCACATCGATCAAACTTCCTCATAAAACTGAAACATATCTTGTACCTTTCAACTCTATGCCGCTTGTCAATACATATACATCAAATATAATCTGTTCAGTAATTTATCGATCAGCACGTCACACTCGCAATCATCTGAATGCTGAACGCACAGTGCGCTTTGTAATGACGCACTGCACTCCTTAACATAGGTCGCCCTTGTAGTATGCGGCTGTTATGGTTACGCACCAGTTTCGGAGATGTGTGGGAATTGTTTGAAATGATTGAGAAAGGATTGATTATAATGTGTGTCTGGTATCTCCAGCTATTGACTAGTGCATGGATGGTGTCGTCACAAAGTATCTAAAAACACAAACCTTTGTTTCACGGGCAAACTAAGCTCTCAGGTAGGGTCAGTCTGTTTTTTCCCAAAAACTTTTGAGGAATTTTGGTGAATTTTCAACCATTTTCAAAAATTTCAAAGATTTCACAATCTTCAATTAAATATTTGCGACAAATTTGCAAGAATTTTTCACCAAAAAAATGAATAAAATAATGGGTTTGTCAAGGTGTGTTTATTGCCACCTAATAAAGCCACTAGGCCTGGAAATGTAGTGTTGCGTGATCCAATAAACCTTACATATTTGAGCAACCAACCTTGTTGACTGCAAGATTCCACAACACAAAAATAGTAGCATGTGATCCAGTCAAACCTGATATTGTTTGTGATATTTACTGCATGAATGTGCTTGTTGAAAGCATGGCAAACGTCAACAGTAATAGCATTGTGCATTTTATTTGGGATGGGTTTGAAAAAGGGAGTTGGGGGCAGGGGGTTGATGTTGTCCCCAAGGGGAATGTGAAGTAATTACTTGGTGGGTGTAATATTATAAATATATGGACAAATTAAAAGTGTATTTACTTAATTGTGTCGTTCAACCCAGATCACCCTTTACTGAATTTTGCCAGTTCAAAATTTCACGAATCAGCAATTCACGGCGTGAAAATTTCGCGGATGAAAATTTTTGAGTTACATTGTGTAACTTAAGGTACATTAGAAATATTTGCGGCATTACATTTTCGCGACTAATTAACAATATTTAAATGCACACGAACATTTCTGGTTTTACATTATTTCTTCTGCAACCATTTCATGTGAAGATACCTATAGTTTGACATTTAGGTGCTGGGCT
This sequence comes from Ophiura sarsii, assembly GCA_035610835.1. Classification (NCBI taxonomy): domain Eukaryota; kingdom Metazoa; phylum Echinodermata; class Ophiuroidea; order Amphilepidida; family Ophiuridae; genus Ophiura; species Ophiura sarsii. The sequence continues at coordinate 17,205,189 of CM069457.1, read as the reverse complement.
GGGCCTTGAAGTTCATTTTTCAAATGGCATTTATGCCAACAACAACAAAAATGATCTGCCTTGCATACCCCGTGCGCATAATTTTGTGGAGTCACTTTTGCCGCATAACCCTACGCGATGAGCCCAATTTTGGGTTTAAAAATAAATAAATTAGTTGTAAAAAAAAATTGGCCCCGAAAGGGGGATAAAAGAAGAAGAAATGGGCCATAAACAGGATAAAAAAAAGAATTTCTGCATTTAGCATAGCTTTTTTTTCTAAAATCAAAACAAACGCATATCGCATTTAGATATTTTTCCCAAAAGTATGTGAGACAGACCTTATTCTTTTAGGCCATTGACAGGGATACTCAGGGATGATAAGAATTTGTTAAAATTTGAACTGTCCTATAGGATCGAAAGGCAATGTCAAAAAGCATCAGAGAGTATGAACTATAGATTCTCTCTAAATTCTACAGGTTCAACTGATATTTCTCATTGTATTTATATGTACACTGTACAGTCCTCAAAACAAGTTCGTAATTTTTTTTCAATCACCAATTTTCCGGATATTTCGTAATGTATTCATATTGTGTTTCCTCTCTATGAAAAGCTGATGTGTTCCTCTTTCTAACAATACCTCATTTGTAGCAATCACTTTTGTCAGTGCTCAGCAACTTACTTGAGAACATGGGGAGGTCGCAATCTGAATGTGCCAAAATTGCCACTATTTCGTGCTCAATAGAACAACTGTGTCGTCTGATCACTGAAGTGTTACATTGACAACTACAGCATTAAGTCATGCTCTATTGACTTTTGAGCACAAAATAATGATGAATTTGGCACATTCAGATTGTGACCTCCCCATGTTCTCAAGCAAGTTGCTAGGCACTAAAAAAATGATTGCTACACATGAGGTATCGTTGGAAAGATGAACACATCAGCTCAACCATATTAAGGGTTCTTGTAATCAAAAATTTTGTTCTCATACTGTTCCAAAACCATCATCTATGTGCAAATCAGGAATGTTTAATTTTCTTTTGTTTTCAAATAATAATGTGTGGATTTTTACAATTTGTTGATATTGTATTTCAAATGTAGACTGACTAAAATGGAATTTGAAAATCTCCCCCGCTTATTGAGACCTTTTTCATACATAGAGAGGTAGACCTAATTTGGGCTTGAATTATATATAACCCATTCATCATCACAAAATTGTAGCAAGATATTTTGTGCACATTTTGAGAAACGGAAGGATTTCATGCATGAAAAATCACCAGTTGTTTATATTTCATAGATTTATGAATCAAATATTTCTTCAAAAAATTATTGTGATTTGCTCAAAAGTTGACTTGATTCTAAAGTTGTATGAGATGGTTAGAACTTAGCCAAACAAAGAAGATAGTCTGTCTCAGAAGCCTGCCCGCATTGGTATGTGAAATGAGGTACAGCGCGTAGGTCTATACGCTGAGGCCTAAAAAAACCTCTCTTTTTTTGAATTTTTATTTTTTTGAATTTTTTTTATTTAAAAAAAAAAGTTAAAAAAAGTCTCTGAAGCTTGGATTAGCAACACAAAAAAACACACCGCACAGCACTTAGCTTATTTGCAAAATGTTTCTGAGACAGACTATCTTCTTTGTTTGGCCTTATCGCACGATTGTAATTAGTCATGCCTGCTTTTGTGTGTGTATTTTTATATATATATATTATCTGTCTGTTTTATCCCCTTTGTGTTTCCACAGTATCCTCTGCATCCAGATCCCGGCAAAGCATGGTGCCTTCTGAGAATGGGGTGGGGGATGTGCCCCCTCCCGGTCCCGTACAGAATGCTAAAGCAACTGCTGCTGCAAATGCTGCTTGTAAGTTGTGCATCATAATGGTTCATAGATGTTTCCTTTCTGGAAATCCAGATTTTTAGGATCTTGTTCGTACGTACTTATCACCTGTATTACTGTATTAGTAGATTAGATTCATATAATATGCAGCGATGGAAATACCCATATGACTTTCAACCCGGGGTAGACAGTCCCAGGTTGACCAACCCTGGGTGGACCAACCCTGGGTAGACTACAATAGAGCACCCTCACGGAATAAACCTCATAATACTGTTTTAAAAAAAACACCTTGGAAACTATATTCATTCTAAATTGTATGTTAAAACACTCAGGGGATTTGTGGTCGGGTGGTAAAATTAAGGATGGATCATTCTAAAACAACCCCGGGACTGTCCGGATCATTCTAAAACAGCCCCGGGACTGTCCAGATCATTCTAAAACAACCCCAGGACTGTCCACCCAGGGACTGTTTCTAACCCTAAACCTAACCCTAACCCTATCCACCCAGGGTTGGTCTACCCCGGGACTGTCTACCCCGGGTGGGAAGTCATGTGGGTATTTCCATTGCTGCATATATATATAGGTTATTGATTTGGAGCTCTATTTCATTTTACATCATAGGAACCACCATGGACAGATCACGATGATCAGCGGCATCGTTTAGATAATACTAATAATACATTACATTTATAAAGCGCATACAACAAAAAAGTTCCAGAGTGCTCGCTGTACATGGTAAAAACACAGCAATATACAAAGATGCAATCATAAAAATTAGTAAAAAACTGCACAAAGTAACATACAGAATAAATCTTTAAGAACTACAATATGAAACAGATACATAATTATTAAAAATATATGTGAGCTCCCCTTAGAGGTAGATGTTCCGATTGCTGGCCCGATTTTCAACTTGATGTTTTATATTTTATATGAAAGGTCATCCTTAAAAGTGTCGCATTCCAAAGTTTGAGTTGCACAACTCTAACGGTTCTATTTTTAGCAGCAAAAGGTCACTAAACATTTGCCCATTGAGTCATACACAAACTGGTTGGTTGTTAACCACCTTTGGCAGTAATTCACCACATTTTAGCTTATAATTTCTAAATGGAACATTTCTGGCCCCTAAGATCTTACAGACATAATGAGAAAAATATGGGGATTCTTCTGATATCAAAATATCTTGATGTGAAAAAAAAATCAGCCTCAAAAAAGTGATCGGAACATACTCCTTTAAAAGTCACATTGCACTAGGCAATGATAAAAATAGACAAAAACATCCATTACATATGATTGAAGAGATGAGTCTTGAGGTTTTTTTGAAAATGGACAATGAGGCAGCACTGCGGACCATTGGTGGCAATCGGTTCCATAAATAAGGGGCAGCTACCGCGAAAGACCTATCACCATAATAAAGTGTCTTTGTGCAAGGTCCAGGATTAAGTAAACACTGAGTAGACGACCGAAGGGACATTGTAGGCAAAGGTTTGTAGTTGGAAATGAGTTCAGCAAGATACTTGGGAGAAAGACCATATTTTGTTTTGGTTCACTGCTATATAATGTACTTCAAAGCTTTGAAGCAACTCATTCACACTATCATGTGTCCATGCATCAATTTAAGATTACCCAAGCAATAGCGCGCTATTCAAATGTGCCATCTTAATAACACTTTCCACACAGCTATTAGTTTTACCATATACAAAACAAGAGTTTTCAAAAACCTTTCTTAACTTTCAAGGTCTATCTCAAGGATAACTGAACCAGTAATAGCCATGTTTGTACTTATGCTAATATAATACATTCCAAAATGTTTCAAAATGTTTCAAAAATGTCAACATTATTGGACTTCAGTACCTTATTTGGAATCATTATAATAAATGCATTGAAATAAGTTCAAACATGCCTAGTATTGGTTCAGTAATCCTTGAGATAGATCTTGATAGTTGGGATAGGTTTCTGAAAAATCTGTTTTGTATATGGTATATGTATTATTACTAAGGCAAAAAAAAAAGTTTGTCTCAAATGACATGAGAGACTGAAAATCTAATGAGGTCTGCGGATTTTTTTTCTTTTTTTCAATTTAGACCTGATCGTCATTTGTTTGGTGAAAAAGTTGGATTTTGCAAGATTTTTTTGAGAAAATTGAAAAAGAAGAAAAAAAATGGGGAAAAAAATTGAAGAAAAAAAACCCCACTAAAAAAGAAAGCTAACGCGGACGGTTTCAGGAATGCCCGCGGGCCATTTGAGACAAACTTTTTTTTTGTTGGCTAATAGCCGCATGAAAAGTAACATTCACCCCTGATTTCTTCTCACATCATGCAGCACGGAGGAGGTCAAACGTTGTCAAAGAAGTCGACAGGATCAAGAAGAATCGCGAGGATAGACGAGCCAAGCAGGTCGCCGTAAAAGAAGAGCGCGTCAAAGATGTAGACTTGAAAAACAATCCAAACTGGGAATTCATGCAGATGATCAGGGACTATAAAGAAGATTTAGAATTCAATCCGCTGTCAGGGAATGACCGGGTAGGTAGATAGATATACAGGGTGTATCAAACTGGGAATTCATGCAGATCATCAGGGACTATAAAGAGGAGTTAGAATTCAATCCGCTGTCTGGGAATGACCTGGTAGGTAGATAGATATACAGGGTGTATCAAACTGGGAATTCATGCAGATCATCAGGGCCTATAAGGAAGAGTTAGAATTCAATCCGCTGTCAGGGAATGACCTGGTAGGTAGATAGATATACAGGGTGTATCAAACTGGGAATTCATGCAGATCATCAGGGACTATAAGGAGGAGTTAGAATTCAATCCGCTGTCTGGGAATGACCGGGTAGGTAGATAGATATACAGGGTGTATCAAACTGGGAATTCATGCAGATGATCAGGGACTATAAAGAAGAGTTAGAATTCAATCCGCTGTCTGGGAATGACCGGGTAGGTAGATAGATATACAGGGTGTATCAAACTGGGAATTCATGCAGATCATCAGGGAATATAAGGAAGAGTTAGAATTCAATCCGCTGTCTGGGAATGACCGGGTAGGTAGATAGATATACATGGTGTATCAAACTGGGAATTCCTGCAGATCATCAGGGACTATAAGGAGGAGTTAGAATTCAATCCGCTGTCTGGGAATGACTGGGTAGGTAGATAGATATACAGGGTATATCAAACTGGGAATTCCTACAGATGATCAGGGACTATAAGGAGGAGTTAGAATTCAATCTGCTGTCTGGGAATGACCGGGTAGGTAGATAGATATACAGGGTGTATCAAACTGGGAATTCATGCAGATGATCAGGGACTATAAAGAAGAGTTAGAATTCAATCCGCTGTCTGGGAATGACCGGGTAGGTAGATAGATATACAGGGTGTATCAAACTGGGAATTCATGCAGATCATCAGGGACTATAAGGAAGAGTTAGAATTCAATCCGCTGTCAGGGAATGACCGGGTAGGTAGATAGATATACAGGGTGTATCAAACTGGGAATTCATGCAGATGATCAGAGACTATAAAGAAGAGTTAGAATTCAATCCGCTGTCTGGGAATGACTGGGTAGGTAGATAGATATACAGGGTATATCAAACTGGGAATTCCTACAGATCATCAGGGACTATAAGGAGGAGTTAGAATTCAATCCGCTGTCTGGGAATGACCGGGTAGGTAGATAGATATACAGGGTGTATCAAACTGGGAATTCATGCAGATCATCAGGGACTATAAGGAAGAGTTAGAATTCAATCCGCTGTCAGGGAATGACCGGGTAGGTAGATAGATATACAGGGTGTATCAAACTGGGAATTCATGCAGATGATCAGGGACTATAAGGAGGAGTTAGAATTCAATCCGCTGTCTGGGAATGACCGGGTAGGTAGATAGATATACAGGGTGTATCAAACTGGGAATTCCTGCAGATCATCAGGGAATATAAGGAGGAGTTAGAATTCAATCCGCTGTCAGGGAATGACAGGGTAGGTAGATAGATATACAGGGTGTATCAAACTGGGAATTCATGCAGATCATCAGGGACTATAAGGAGGAGTTAGAATTCAATCCGCTGTCAGGGAATGACCGGGTAGGTAGATAGATATACAGGGTGTATCAAACTGGGAATTCATGCAGATCATCAGGGACTATAAGGAAGAGTTAGAATTCAATCCGCTGTCTGGGAATGACCGGGTAGGTAGATAGATATACAGGGTGTATCAAACTGGGAATTCATGCAGATCATCAGGGACTATAAGGAAGAGTTAGAATTCAATCCGCTGTCTGGGAATGACCGGGTAGGTAGATAGATATACAGGGTGTATCAAACTAGGAATTCCTGCAGATGATCAGGGACTATAAGGAAGAGTTAGAATTCAATCCGCTGTCAGGGAATGACCTGGTAGGTAGATTGATATACAGGGTGTATCAAACTGGGAATTCCTGCAGATGATCAGGGAATATAAGGAAGAAATAGAATTCAATCCTCTGTCAGGGAATGACCTGGTAGGTAGATTGATATACAGGGTGTATCAAACTGGGAATTCCTGCAGATCATCAGGGAATATAAGGAAGAGTTAGAATTCAATCCGCTGTCAGGGAATGACCTGGTAGGTAGATTGATATACAGGGTGTATCAAACTGGGAATTCCTGCAGATGATCAGGGAATATAAGGAAGAGATAGAATTCAATCCGCTGTCAGGGAATGACCTGGTAGGTAGATTGATATACAGGGTGTATCAAACTGGGAATTCCTGCAGATCATCAGGGACTATAAGGAAGAGTTAGAATTCAATCCGCTGTCAGGGAATGACCTGGTAGGTAGATAGATATACAGGGTGTATCAAACTGGGAATTCATGCAGATCATCAGGGACTATAAGGAAGAGTTAGAATTCAATCCGCTGTCTGGGAATGACCGGGTAGGTAGATAGATATACAGGGTGTATCAAACTGGGAATTCCTGCAGATGATCAGGAAATATAAGGAGGAGTTAGAATTCAATCCGCTGTCTGGGAATGTCCGGGTAGGTAGATAGATATACAGGGTGTATCAAACTGGGAATTCCTGCAGATCATCAGGGAATATAAGGAAGAGATAGGATTCAATCCGTTTTCTGGGAATGACCGTGTAGGTAGATAGATATACAGGGTGTATCAAACTGGGAATTCCTGCAAATGATCAGGGAATATAAGGAGGAGTTGGAAATTTAATCTGCTGTCTGGAAAATCCTGTTCTACGGGCCCGACCGACCCACATTATTGTAATTTGAAAATTATTTATAATACAAACGTTTTGAGGAATCAAATTGAAATTTTTCTTTTGAATCTGAAAAACAAGTGTAATTATTTTTACACTTTTGGAGAGGAGAAAAATTACGAAATTTCTGAAATGTTTTAATAAATTGGTTTTTTTCCTTTTAATTCAATAAAATGTGCGCACAAATTGTTTAAAAAGAAGAAGAAAAAACAAACAAGATCGACCGACCATATTCCTGAGAGGTCAGTTCGCCCGTAGAACAGGGTGTTTTTTTTGCCTAGCTAGAATTCATTGTGATTTAGCCAACTCACTGACGAGAATCTTAATGATTTTGAATACTTAATGAAACTCTAAGCCTAATTTTGTACTCTTTTTATTCCAGGTTCATAATCGTAAAATATCTGTGTGCGTCAGAAAAAGGCCAATTAATAAGAAAGGTAAGTAATAAGAAAAAAGAAAAGTAGTAAATCTACTGCGATTAAGTTGTACAAGATAATTTCAATCATCCTGCATGCTTTCTTAATATAGTTTCTAATTTTCACTTAAATGCGCGTTAAAAAAAAACGCAAGTGGAAAGTACTAGACGTTGAGAATTACTGACTACATTCAATGTCCTAAGGTTTTTTCATCATATGCAAGGATTAAGTGCAACTAGGGTCCATCTGCATTAGCTGCCAGATGTTATCCTATGCGTGGTAGTTTATTATAGCAGACCCCACACCAGCCTAAGCGTCTATCCCATAATACTAGAAAATATATAATAGATAGAGGCTTTTCTTTTGTTCAGATTCAGCGAGGTAAACTATCAATGCTGCAGGAAGGTGTACGTTACAAAAAACAGCCATATAATGATATAGGTTCGTTGAGGAATTGAACCCGGGATTCCTGTGTGTGAGCCAAAGAGCGTGGCCACTATGCTACACTAGATTAACTGTTTTGGCAAAGTCGTTGATCAAGATATATTTAGTATTGAGTTATTCAAGCATCACATTTCATACAGGTTGCTGATCCCCATACTTCTTTCAAAATGTAAATAATGGAGATAATAGCATTTTCAACAATGGGAATTGTTCGTTACCTGCTTAGTATGGGTGCTGTTTAATCTCTAATCGCTCCAGTATAACTTGCGCTATGGCTGTGAGAATTGAGTGTAAAATGTCGCAAGTTGTACGATGGTTCCATGTTTTAGATAGATATAAAGGTTGCAGGCCAAAATGTTATGCGATGCGGGAAAATCATCGAGGCTGCTGTGAGCTGACCCCTTGATGTAAACTTAATGTTACACATGGCAACTATAGCATATAGGATATTTTATCACTTACATCTCAGCTATGTGAAAATGCAATATCTACAATAGCTGCCACAGGTTATATATTGTAACGGGAACGGGCCGTCCGTCTCCTGTTCGGGATAGGAACCTCCTTATCAGGACCATATCCATTTGAACCATAGGATTATTCTCTTAACTATTATTTTTGGTAGCGTGTCTTAGGAGATGTCAGAATGCCTTTTAGATTCAGTATTTTCAGCTTAGATCTTAAGAGTACAACAATAAGAATGGAGACAAATAACTGCAAACAGTATTGACACACGTTTAAAGTGTAAATTAATATTTCCATACCCGTCTAATGGGTTTATATTTCATCTTCCATCTTTTCATATTATTGGTAATCACACAAATTATTAAAACAATTACATAAAATCACAATGTATCTTGTACGAAAATCTAGCTTGTTCCCTTCATTTACGCACTTTGGGATTCATAGAATAAAGTTTGTTTAGGTATGTTTTGACGTAAATATTGCTAGACTGACGTCAAGACGTTAATAATTAAATTCTTACAATGATTTTGATCATGTGTTTAATTATGCTTGCAGAATGCAGAACATTGCATTCTATCATTCCTTTGCGTTTAACAGAATTATCCTGAGCATTTTAGGTGTTTCCTCATACTAGGAGACTGATGAGGTAAACCGTCATCTCTTCCCCAAGTTATAGGATCTAACTCAAATTCTGAGTATTGCCGCAGTTTTAGGACTTTCTTGGCCCGCATTTTCGGGAATCCCCATGCCTAATTGATTATCAGCATTCAAGTTCGAATTTCTGATTCAGCCTGGTTTGGCTGGGCTGGTTGAGCTTTTCAGCAGGAGGTTTGGTTGCCAACCTGTCTGGGTGCTCCCACCCGCCGGACTGACTAAATTCACCTCAATAATTACTTTCCAAAACATTTGAAATGTTCTAATCGCGCCAAGGACTTTCAACCATTTGATTTGCTCGCTCTAAAATAGAATACACTTTTCACGCTGAACGCAGTTCTAAGCCACGCCCCCAAGAGCTGGTAAATTATGCTTTTGTTTCTTAGCAAAGTGTTGCATGAATTGAGACATTTTTGTAAGTTTGAAAATGCATTTAAAGTATAAAATATATCACAAATATCCCATGAATTTACATCTACACAACATTTGCAACAACTTCAAGTGGTTTACAAAACGATTTGGTGATTTACTGGAAAAATCAGAAGGAAATAATATCTAGAAACACTCCAGCGTAGTTACAAAAAGATGGCGGATTCCATCGTAGACTATAAATATTATCGGAAGCATCTTCCCTTACAAATCACATTTACACACAAAATACACATAATGTGAACATTACAAGATAATGACAAACTACCTGACTATTTTACACAACTAGGGATGGCTATGTGAATATCAAAAGGTGAGATTTGAAGCCTAAACGGACACGATATAAACAGTCAACAATTCCAATAACACTTCGCCAAAAATGCAGGTTATTCACCGTGTCGTCAATATCGGAGCATATTTCTCGACTCATAGCAACAAAAGTATTCAATTTAAATAATTCCAAATCTCATATTTATATATAAAAACATGTTCTCTACGATCGACTAATGTTTCAACACCAAACTCTCAAAATAACTCTTACTTTTTAATAAGCTTATTTTCCCCTATACATTACATAGGCCTGACTGCACAATGCAAGTCTACAGGGCAAAACGGTATTCCGTTACAATATTAAGGGTGCTTTAAGATATACCCTTGTAGAAACACAATCTAGCAAATGGCAGCCATTGTTGCGCTAAACCCTTGAATATTAGAAAATATTGTTTGAACACTTTGTAGGTGAAATGGGAAGTGTTCACTTCTCTTCCTGATCAATGTTGAATCCCACAATTTGTCCACCATCAGCACATGGCCTCACAACATTGATTGGTGGGGAAGGGGGATTCTTCAAGCTACCATAAACAAGTTTTCTATATTCACATGACTCAAATAGTGTGTGTGTGTGTTTGTACAAACAGCGTGTCAATTAGGGTACGTGTTCGAACACACGTTTCTTAAGATTGTTGATCATAGGTTAACCCAATTATGCCTGTTTCTACTTTTAGAAAACAACAAAAAGGACGTCGACGTAGTTACCATTCCAAATAAAGACAATATATTAGTGCACGAACCTAAGTCGAAAGTGGACCTCACAAAGTACTTGGAAAACCAGTGTTTCCGGTTTGACTATGCCTTTGATGAGAACTCTAGCAACGAGATGGTTTACAAGTAAGTACAAACATAGATCTTTATAATAGAGGGATAATCATCTGATATGTAGTATTGAGCTGCTGCTATGTCTGTTTCGTCCACACCTGTATGACTGGCATGTTTGAAAAGCCTGGTAAACAGTACAGGTATTGATATAGTCCATTGTAGCAACTACATTATGTAATACTAGCTAACAGGATACATCAAAATCAATGGTGAAAGTTAAAATACTTCTAATATTTGAAACATATTAAACTTAATACACATATTCACTGATGCGAATGATGTAACACGATTTGTGAAGTTTATAGAGTTTTGTATTACACATAGATTAATTTTACAATTTAGTGTAGCGTTTGCGTACTGCCTGATCCGCGCACTGCTTGGATTACCCCAAAGGACTGCTCAGCCCACATGCACTGAACCACTGTATAGTACGCGTTCAAAGAATGGTGGCATTTACTTTAATTATCATGGCTGAAAGTCGGCAAAGCGCGGAAATTTAATCGCGCAAAAAATTACCGCTTTTGCAGTCATACATATTGGGCTTTATGATACACATCGAGGGTTGAGCGCCAGAAGGGCGTAACTCAACTTTTGGGCAAAATGAGATTTAGGTACCAAAATAATCCATATAACCTAGATTTTCAGAACCATAAAGAGATAACTCATAAACACTCTTAACTTGACTAAAACTAAATTTATAAGTTGGGTGCTACAGTGTATTATAATGAACCCCAAATATTTGAAAGTGGATTATCTCAGAATAGCATTTTTTGAGTTGCGGCCTTCTGGCACCAACCCTCGACATATGAATGTACATTTTTGAAGTCAGGAATTTGATTTGTTGCATAATTTTGAAAGGTTTAAGGTTTAAATTTAAATGCTATTAAGTCTAACCACAGATCAAAACTTTCTAGCTAGATTTGCATTACTTTATTTAAGAACAGGGATTTAATATCAACATAATTCGTTGTGAGAAAGCAACAACAACATCATCATAAGTGGCATGCATGTTAGTCATGTTTGGTTCAATTTTGTTAATTTTGTTAGTGTTTTAACAAGCATAATTATGGGATTAAAAAATAATTCCAATTTCAAGATTGGTAAAATGGTTTAAAATATGTGATGCGATCTGTGAAAACCCGTCGGATGTCGCAAAATGTGAACTAGGGATTACTAATGGGTAAAATGTAAATTTTAAAAAATTTAAAAAAAATTTTTTAAAGATTTTTTTAGAAAATTAATGTCCAATACTTTGTGTCATCATCTTTTATGAAAAGTCACTTTCAAAAACTTACTTAGGTCACTTTTCCCATTAACCTTATAATGTTATTCTAATGAACTATGTATCTTTTTTGGCCTGTTTTCATGATTTCTTGTTTTGTAGCTTTTTATTACATCACAATCATCATTCACTCCAAACTTTTTTTGTAGTGATCGTAGAAAAATGATCGAAACAGTTCTGTAATCAGCACAGTTTCAGCTTTCTTATGATGTAAATATCTCCAATATGAAAAATCCCACCATGTGGCGGGTTTTCACAGATCGCATCACATGTGGATTTGCCTCTATTTTCATAAATAACTAATAACTTGATTTGGCAGAAAATGTCAATCGACAGTAACAGGCAGATGAGTTGACCTGGATCTTGTTTTACTGTAAAAGTGAACATTTTCACGCGCCATGTTTTTTCGCGTTTTTCACTCTAGAATGAGCTACCACGAACGCCGAAAATAATAACAAGCAAATATATTTCTTTTGCGTATGTGATGAAGCTACAAATCATGAATTTAAAACACGCAAAACGGTTCAAAGATCGGCAAATCCAGAAAATTACCACTTTAACAGTAGTTTTAAAGATGCCGTAAGAGTATTATGATAAAACAGCGATATGATCCAAACTGATGAAGCTAGCCATTTCTGACCTGTTCTATAATGCTGTTATTTGATCTCTTTTTTTAAATATTTTCTGTTAGATTCACAGCTAAGCCGCTTGTTGAGACCATCTTTCAACGTGGGATGGCAACGTGTTTTGCTTACGGTCAGACGGGTAGTGGAAAAACACATGTGAGTCTTCATTACACTGCAAATTATGAGCGTTTACTTTTGGACAAACTAAAAGTAAACTCAAAAGTAAACACAAAAGTAAACACAAAAGTAAACGTAAAAGTAATCGCAAAACTAAACGTTTCTTGCATTTTGCACCCAATTGACCTCAAAGCATGCTCCAAGTGAGTGAATATAATCACAGATGTTTCCACCATCTGTGATTTAATGGACAGTTATTGATTAGAGGCTGCTGGGTGGAAAACAGCTGAGTTGTTGGGCTCACATAAGTGTTTAGTATTGCGTTTACTTTTGAGTTTACTTTTAGTTTGTCCAAAAGTAAACGCTCATAATTTGCAGTGTTAAGTTGTCATTCGTTTACAACACAGTTGGCATAAGTTGTATTCGTTATCGGGTCGTATAGGGGTTCGCAGTTGTGCGCTGGGGTCTAGGAAAATGTTTGAACATGTTCAAAATTTTAAGCAAGTGACAACGTAGTGATCAAAACGCTATGTATACGTTTGAGCCTTCGCTGTGTGAACGTTTCACACGTTGGGTGTTGGTTGCTTCTTCGTCAGTTGTTCGGCCATATTCGTACTGTAGTTATTTGGGGACAACTAAAAACATTGGCGGATAACCTGATTTCATAACATGGTTATCCCCTTTTTCTTAATTTGAACACTGTGTTACAGTAAAGGAGAAAAGTAAACACGATTTGTGATATCTTACCGATCAGAGAATGGTTAGGAAAAACATTTTTTGAGTTGTGTTGGAAAAGCTTTTACTAGTTGAATTTTTTTAAATTAATTCTGGTGCCCTAATATTTTCTCAACAGACGATGGGTGGTAATTTCAACGGTAAAAACCAGGACGTCACCAAGGGTGTGTATGCCCTAGCGGCAACGGACGTCTTCAAGCATCTTCATAAATCAGAAAACAAGAATAAGGAACTAGTAGTGAGCTGTAGCTTCTTTGAAATATACAGTGGCAAGGTAAGACAGAATGTATTGCAGAAAGGCAAAGTTAAATGTACACAAACTAAGGGCCTTGCCTTTTTACAAATATAGGAAAGAGAGAAAAAAAGCATGATGAAAGAGTGCTCCTTTTTAATTCCAAACTTTCCTCTGTCATAAAATGTCAACATCAACTATATTATAGGTAACCATACAAGTTGAAGAACCCATTATATCCTTCACTAAAAGTGTCAAACCCAACCATTTCAAGTGGCTAGTTATATGTTACCAATCAGGCATTCCTTTTAACAATAGGAAAAGGATTGAGCATCTACCCCCCCCCCCCCCCCCCCCCCCCCATGTGCGAAAAATTACACTTTTACTGTAAATTGGCAGAATTTAGGACATTTGGTGAAAGTTAAAATACTTCTAAGGCCAAAAAAATAAAATCTTTGTCTCGGCGCCTTTTGGCTAAAAAGCTATGTGCTATGCATTTTTTTCCACAATAAGGTATGTCCTATGCGATTTTTAAATAAATAAAAAATTAAAATATAGCCAATAGATGCTTTTGTTAAAAGTAATCAGATATGATCAATACACATTGTATGCTTGTGTTCACAATGACACAAAGTATTGGAAATTAATTTTCTAAACAAATCTTTTTTTAACATTTTACCCATAAATGAATTTAGGACATTTGAGAAAAAGATGCTTTTATCTAGTTAATTGAGCCACTTGTTAGCCTATAAACTGATGATTTTGGCGCAAGCACTCCATCAATTTGGAACAATTTTGTAGAATTACCCCAAGCTAAAAAAAAACCACCTTGCTATTTAAAGGCGAGCTAACAATCTGTGTTTCTAGCCACATCAAGGTCTCTTGGTGATTTGACAAGGTTACAATTTCTCCATGTTATAACTCTGTACAGTCTGTCATCAAGTGAACAGGTGTATGTCCAGTTCGTCTGTGACGAACTACTAAAGTGGTAGGCCAGCTTTAAGCATTGACATTTTTGTTGTGTTTACAGGTGTTTGATTTACTAAAAATAAAATTCGTTAGAAAGCTGATGGAATAACCCGTCTCCCTCATTAAAAAATCTGTTAAATTTTTGCACAGATTTTAAGATATAAAATCCCAAAGTTGAGTACACTTATTTTTTACTCGCCCTGCATGACGCAAAGTTGGTTCAGCACTATGGCAAATTGGCCCAGTACTGTTAAAGTAGGAATTTTCACCTACATTTAATTTTGAGAAAAATTACACTTTTACTGTACA